>NQLW01000081.1:1252164-1270751 GCA_002312845.1 Kalanchoe fedtschenkoi
CCTTTTATAAAAGTTGTCTTATAACTAAACTTTTTTATTGTATTGGAAAATTCTATGTCACAATTAATTTGTAATACAGTATTATTATGATTATTATTATTTTTATTATTACTTTTTAAAAAAATATGCTTTGCATTATAAGAAAATATATATACTTTTTTCATTATTGATCTCACAAAACAAATTTAGGAAATCTAAGTTTTAGCGAACATATAATGAATTTTTTCTTTGGAGTAATGAACAACTCTACATAAAAATTATAGTTATAGTTTATATAAATGATTTCATTGGATTGACATAAATAAAAATAAGTTATTACTTTTAAGAAAATATATACATAAATAAATTTACTCATTATCCTTCTCATAAAAAATTAACAAATCACCATGTTCCTTTTTTATCATTATTTTGAAAAATATATTAGTATTCAATTTTTTCGATTACAAACATAATATTTGCTTGACTTTGACAACTTTGATGGTTGATAATCTCAAACCCATTCATGTTCGATTCTTGATGGTTCCTATCAAGAATTTTATCTTGTATTATGTAGATTTTAGTTGTGACACTTAAACAAATGACCTCTTTTCCCTTTGGAGCCTTGGATCACCGCCCATATGGGCCACGGGACGAGGCGTTGCGAAACTCAGCTCAACCGTGCCGGAGCTAGTCGGAATATCGCCTGAGGAACGAATCGGAACAAGTGCAGAGAACAGAGACGAAAAAGAAATGAAAGGTTCACTGTATTTTCCAATTGAATTCAAAAATCGGTTACAACGGTTTATATAGGAATCTGATATTTACAAACGGACCCCAAAACTTTGAGTACATACAATTAAGCACCCTGCAATAGATTAATTGTCACCAAGACCACCCTTCTTCTCCATCACCCCCCCTCAAGCCCTGCGTGAAGAAAATTGGAAACGCAGAGCTTGCCACTGAGATGAAGGAGCCGATCAGCAGACAACCCTTTAGTAAAGAGATCAGCCGGTTGATCAACAGACGAGATATACCGAGGCTGGACAAAAGAGCTTGCAACATGTTGCCGGACGATGTGACAATCGAGCTCAACATGTTTCGTCCGCTCATGAAAAACCGGATTCCGGGCAATGTGAGCAGCGGCCTGATTGTCACAATACAAGGCGATTGGAGTCGGAACAGAAACACCCAGATCACCAAGTAACCGAACGAGCCAAACCAATTCACAGCAGGCATAAGCCATGGAGCGATATTCCGATTCAGCAGACGAACGAGAAACCGTTTGCTGTTTCTTTGTCTTCCAGGAAACCAAAGAAGAACCAAAGAGAACACAATAGCCGGTGACAGAACGCCGGGTAAGAGGACAAGATGCCCAATCCGCGTCACAAAACGCTGTAAGATCAAAAGAAGAAGAACTGGAGAAATAAAGTCCTTGAGCAGGGGCTTGCTTCAAGTACCGAAGAATGTGGTAGGCAGCCTTCTGATGATCCTCAGTAGGAGCTTGTAAAAACTGACTGAGGGTATGAACCGAATAACAAATGTCAGGACGTGTGATTGTAAGATAAAGTAACCTGCCGATCAACTGTCTATATGGAGTGGGATCAGCAAGCAATGGGGCCGTGGACAAACCAAGTTGATGGCGAGAATCAAGAGGAATCCGAGCAGGCTTGCACTGTAACATATCTGTATCAGCAAGGAGATCCAACACATATTTCCGCTGGTTTAAAAATAACCCAGCAGGGGAACGAGCAATCTCAAGACCAAGAAAAAATTTTAACTGACCCAGATCCTTGATCCTGAACTTCTCATGAATAAAACCCTTCACAGCCGTCATAAGTTCGGTGGAGGTGCCGGTGAGAACAAGATCATCAACATATACCAACAGAACTAAAAACTGACCATTGTGACTGTAAGTATAAAGAGAATAATCATTCAAGCTTTGCTCAAAACCAAATTCCAGCAATGCTTCACGCAACTTAGCATTCCATTGCCGTGAAGCTTGTTTCAATCCATACAAGCTCTTGGTAAGTTTACAAACCTTCCCAAGTTTCTTCTCCTGACGGAAGAACCCAGGTGGAAGCTCCATATAGACATCCTCATCCAAGTCACCATGAAGAAAAGCATTATTGACATCTAGTTGGAACAATGGCCAGTTGCGCATTGCAGCTAAAGCTAACACAACTCGGACTGTCGTCATTTTCACAACAGGGGCGAAAGTCTCAGAAAAATCAAGGCCCTCACGCTGAGTAAACCCCTTGGCAACAAGCCGTGCCTTATGTCTTTCAAGGCTTCCATCAGATTTGTATTTAAGCTTGTAAACCCACTTACAACCAACCAGAGTTTTACCAGGAGGTAAATCAGTAATAACCCAGGTGTTGTTGAGTTGTAATGCTTCAATTTCTTTGTTCATGGCGTCCAACCATTCAGAAGATTTGCTTGATTGTGTGTATGATCTGGGTTCAAGAACAGAAGACAGTTGGAGAGAATAGTTTTTATGATCAACTGAGCATCTGTCATAAGTAACTTGCTTTGAAATGGGATGAACTGCTGAATGAAGGACAGTTCCACAGACATACTCTTGCTGCCAGAATGGTTTCTTGATGTGTCTTGTAGACTTTCTAACAATAGGGGAATTATGATCTGGGTCATTCATGGCATGAACATCTCCAATGTCCTGGAAATCAGTAACAGTGGCCGACTGTTCTACAGAAGAGACAGTGTCTGATGGGAAGTTCTCCGGGGAATAAGGAGCTTCCACAGCTGGAGGAATAGGCCTCAAAACTGACTGTGGCAAAGATTTGGGCAATTCATGGAAAGGAAAAACTGTCTCATGAAACACAACATGCCTACTGACAAAATATTTATGCCTTGTTAAACAGAACAATTTGTATCCTTTCTGCCCAAAAGGATATCCCACAAATACTGCAGGTAAACTCCTCATATCAAATTTATCCATGGTAGAAGATGTGTTTGTAGCAAAACAAAGACAACCAAACACTCTCAAATTCCCCAAGTCTGCTGGTTTCCCAAAAAGGATTTCAAAAGGTGTCTGATTATCCAAGACTGAAGAGGGCAATCTGTTAGTTATGTAGGCTGCAGTTAGCACACAATCCCCCCAGAAAACCTTAGGAATATTAGACTGAATTTGCAAAGATCTAGCAATGTTGAGTAGCTGCCTGTGTTTCCTCTCTGCAACCCCATTCTGCTGAGGAGTATGAGGGCAGCTACTTTGGTGCATACACCCTTTATCAACCAAAAATTGCTTCAGTCTACTGTTAAAAAATTCAGAACCATTATCACTACGAATCACCTTGATAACAGCCTCAAACTGAGTAGTAACCAGATTGAAATAGGCTATCAGCAAATCTGGTACCTCTGCTTTGGACTTCATCAGATAAATCCAAGTGTTTCTTGTATAATCATCAACAATGGTAAGAAAATATTTAGATCCTGTCATGGTTGGTACCCCATAAGGTCCCCAAACATCTGTATGGATCAAAGAAAATGCTTTATTTGTCTTAATGGTGCTCAAAGGAAAACTCAACTTTGCTTGTTTTGCCAAGGGACAAACAGAACAATGCAGTTTATGTTCAACTGACTTATTTTGATTACTGAATTCAGGTAATAAAAGACTAATTTTGGACAACGGAGCATGCCCCACTCTGCTATGCCATAACTCCAATTGTTCCTTCTTAGTCATCAGTGCCAAATGCTCTGCTGGCCTTTTATTCTCTGCTGTCTGAAAATGAAAGAGTCCATTTCTGCATTCACCAGTCCCTAAGACACTCTTGGAAAGTTGGTCCTGAATGATGCAGCCATTAGAATCAAAATTGACTAACAGATTTTGATCCTTAATAAGTTTCCTGACAGATATCAGATTGAACTTAAACTGAGGAACAAATAAAACATCAGTCAGCATAAGTTTCTCATTCAATCTGCAAGTTCCTTTTTTAGTTACCAGAGTAACTCCTCCATTAGGCAACAATACTTCACACTTCATTCTTAAGTCTGTCAATTTGCAAAACAAATTTATGTTGCAGGCTATATGGTCTGTTGCCCCACTGTCTATAATCCAATCATTTAATAAGTCAGTTTTTGTATTAAGACAATAAGTACCTGCCATAGCAAGCTGATCATCTCCACTTGTCTTTCCCTGCTTTAATAGTGCTAACAACTGGTGAACTTGTTCTTGTGTGAACTGTGTTCCAGCTTTAGTTCCAAATTCATCTCCACTGCCCATATTTACATTTTCTGTCACTGCATTGTTAGCCACTGCCTTCTGTGTTGAACCTCTGTTTTCACCAGTGTAACCTGATCCTGGACCTTTGTAAAATCTATGCCCAACAGGATACCCAATTAACTTGTAACAAGTTTCTCTGCTGTGTCCATTCATCTGACAATAGGTACAATACAGATTCTTCTTGTTCTTATTCCCTTGAAAACTTCCTCTTCCATTTCTGTTATATCCAGTTCCAGGATTCACATTGTTATGCACAGCCATGGCAGATGCTTCTATGTGAGGAAATTTTATAATTCCTCTTTGTGCTTCATCTTGTAGTGCCATTGCATATATAATGTTCAAGCCAGGCAAAGGACTCATAGTGAGGATGTGTGTTCGAAGAGGTAAAAACGAATCATTCAATCCCATAAGAAATTGGATTACCTTCCTCTTCATCTGCTTACCTAGACTGTAGGCTAAACAAGCACAATCTCTTTCATGTATGCATTTAGGTATCTCTTCCATTGCCTCATATTCTTGCCATAAGTCGACTGATTTCTGGTAAAACACAGCAACACTCATTTCCCCTTGCGACAGGTTAGCCAGTTCCCTTTCCAGGCCAAAAATTCTTGTTTCACTGGATCCTGCCAGCTGCATTTGCAGAGTACTCCAAGCCATTGCACAGTCACTGGCATGCAAAATTGATCCAACTAGTTCTCTTGAGACGGAACTAATCAGCCATGACATAACTATGTCATTGCACTTCTGCCACTTCATGTGTAACGAAACATCCATCGGCCTTGGAAAATCACCTCGCACAAAACCGAGTTTAGATCTAGCCGACAGAGCAATCTCCATTGATCGTTTCCATTTAGCAAAATTTTCAGGTCCTTTGAGCAATTCACTGACAATACTATGTCCAGTGACCTCAGAACTACTAATATAGTATGGATCTTCAATCAAATTTGTACCAGAAACAGTCGAACTCGTACCTGTCGGCACCTGAACCGCGCTCTTCTCCGCAGCCATTTGGAAAGTCGTTAACTAGTCGATCGTAGAGCTTACTCTTGCTCTGATACCATGCGAAACTCAGCTCAACCGTGCCGGAGCTAGTCGGAATATCGCCTGAGGAACGAATCGGAACAAGTGCAGAGAACAGAGACGAAAAAGAAATGAAAGGTTCACTGTATTTTCCAATTGAATTCAAAAATCGGTTACAACGGTTTATATAGGAATCTGATATTTACAAACGGACCCCAAAACTTTGAGTACATACAATTAAGCACCCTGCAATAGATTAATTGTCACCAAGACCACCCTTCTTCTCCATCACTCTTTATGCAGCTTCTTTTTTCAAAATGCAATTTCTTTTTTTATTGGAGGAGGAAGCAACAATAATGTATATTGCGCTCCTTAGATTTGAAAAGAAAAAGATCAGGAGATGACCTCTGATCATGAAGCAAAATGAGGAGCTAGAATGAAGCATAAGCACAAAGCATCCATAAGAATGGAAGATGAATGAATGCAACAAAAGAAAAGGTGGTCCATTGATCATTGAGGCGGGAAAAGTTCTGGAGAGAGACGCAATTAAAGTCCCACGCGGATACGCCTCAAGTTATTCAAATCCAGGATTAGTCGGATCCTTGTTCTCATAGACTGGGCTCTCAACCGCTCAACTACCCATCCGAGGGCATGCTCCACCAACATTGATCCTTTAAAATCTAAAAATACAACCACAAGATCCATGTTGAGTTAATTTTGAGATGAATGTCCCAAGATAAAAAAAATAATTTGACTCATGTGAGTAGCTAACTTCATGCCAAGGCCACAGAAACAAATTGGAAGGTAAATTTTATTCCAACTTTGGGATTTGACATTTGAGTTCGACAAAATAATTTGCGGGGCTAATCAATGGCATTAAGAATAGCTTTTGAAAGATCAAAAACTCTATACCAATACACTTAACATAGTCTCTGCAGGTCTCCTTATTACACTTAAATTGTTAATTATACACTTTATACATCTCCTTAATTATTTCTAGAAATCGTTTTTATATTTTTTTTTTTTGAAAATCAATTCTAAAATTTCTGTAAATTCTAGTTAGATATTATTATGCAACAATTAACATTTTTTTTATTTAATGAAAATGCAAATAATTTGAGAAATTGTGTTTTTATTTCAAATAATGAATCTGAGTATCGCACAATTTTTTCTTGGCGTTGATTCAAATGATTCTCTTGCATTATAGATTTTATAAAAAAAATAAGTGAAGTGTTGCAACGTAACTTGTATTTGTGGACGAAGGCTTATCTTATAATTTGTTGGTAGACTAAATAAATGATCTATTAAAGGGTGAAATTAATCTATCTAGAATAGTGTTTTTTATACATCGTTGACATACATCAGAAGATGTTGAGTTTATAGTTTTTTTTTGAATTTTTTATCGTACGTTCTAAGGCTAAAAATGTTACACGACTATCCCTCAACAATTATGCATTAATAACTATTTAACTGGAAAAATAAAACAAATTTTCCACTATTATCATCGTTAAACTAATTAAAACTTAACAAAAAAATTGAAGTAGTGAAAAGATTAATCCGATAAGAAGATAGTAAGGGGTAAATAAAGTTATATATTCTAACAACTAAAATGATGTCGTTTTGAATAATTTAAATATTTCCGAGTTTTAATTTTTTTTACTAGCTTAGGATTTTAAGATTTTTGAATTTCAAAGTTCCATATTTTTATTGTTTTTTAAGATGTTTTGAAACGCTTTCAAAACAACATCGTTTCATAATCCTAAAAATCACAAATCCTAAAACTCTAATAACATTAAAAATCCCAAACTCTAAAAGACTTGGATAATGGTGCAAATACTTTTTTATTTTTTTATAGAAGGAATGGTGTCACTATCTATTTGTTAAGATATATTGAAAATATAACTGTGGTGAGTTTCTGTAGTCAGACTACAACAACTTCACTTCATGATCTTCATGCTGACGCTGCATTGAAATACTTAGGTTATCCTCATTATTTCCTCAAAATTGATGTTATAAGAAAAGAAAGTTACTTAGTTCTTTCTCAAAGAAATATGTTGCTGAATTGTTACAACGAATAGGCATGAAAGAATGTAAATTTACGAACACACCCTTGTTGGTTATAAAGAAGCTATCAGTTATGGAGGGTGATCCTTTTGAAAGTGAAGACGTTACTCGTTACAAAAGCTTACAGGAGCTCTATAATTTTTATTTTTAACGAGACCACACATTGCCTTCGTAGTAAATATATCTCTCTATCATTCTCTATTGTTGTAAGTTCATTTTTTGATGCGGATTGGGCTTGATGTCCGATCTACTTGGGGCTTTGCAGTCTTTTTTAGTTTCAATCTTATATCTTGGAGTGCGTGTAAGCAATCAATTGTTTCAAGATCTAGCGTTGAAACGGGGTATAAAGGACTTGCAAGTGCAACCACTAAAGTTATGTGGGTGCAAACTTTGCTTAGGAATTCCACAATCCAAGGTTGCAATCTTATGGTATGATAATATTGGAGTTATCTACCTTTCAGCCGCTAATTCAAAATTTTCATGCAAGAACAAAATATATTGAAGTTGATTATCACTTTGCTCATGAAAATGGTGACTCGAAAATTGTTGAAAATTAGACATATACAATCCGGTGACGGACGGTTTTACAAAAACCCTAGCTATAAGTAGGGGTGTAATGATTCGGTTCGGTTTTTAATAAAAAAATCAAATAGAACCGTTGGTGATCAGTTTGAAGAATTTGAGACCAAACCGAACCGTTTGTTTTAAAAACCAAAAATGAATCAAACCGTGCAGTTCAGTTTGGTTTGATTTTTTCCATAAAATTTATTGACTAATTTTATTATTAGGAGACTTTTCATATAAATGATAATATAGATGTACTAATTTATATTATATATTCAATTAAATTTAAATATGATCTAAAATATTGTAAAACCGTTCGGTTTATATCGGTTTGGTTTGAAAAATATCAAAAACCGAACCAAACCATTAGTCATCAGTTTTTTTAAAATTGAAAACCGTAACTGAACCACTAATACTCCAAACTGAACCGAACCTATTTGTTTGATTCGGTTCATCGATTTATCGATTTTTATTTACAGTGAGTTTTTGAACATTTTAACGCAATCTCAACTTGCGGAGAAATTATGATCAAATAGCGAACAACTACTTATAAATATTTTCAATTTCTATTTTTTATTTGTTGTAGACATATTGAACCGGAACATTATTCATATAAATGCGGTCTCATATAAGGTATTACGCCTGTGCAAAAATTCTCAATTTATTATAAAGTTAAAGTACTTGAACTGGTTCGACAATGAAACTTGGGGGGAATTCTCAATGCATCCGAGATGATCCATGGTTGGAAAATTTGTATCCGAAACATTTTCTTGTCGCTAGCCGGCCAGCACCAACTGCGCATGATCATGTTTATTTTGCAATGTAATAGAAAAATAAAACATAATTAATCTCCGCAAATTTTTAGGCGCATTGAAAACACTCATCTCGTTCTAAAACGACGTAGCGTTTTCATTAAAACACTCCATTTCTTTTCAAATAAACGGTAAAAAATAAATAAAAAATTTGAAAAATTAGAAAAAAATAAGAAAAATTAAAGATTTATAAAAATTTAAATAAAAATTTATTAAATAAATTTAATATTTTATATTAATATTCATTTAATTTTAACTATGTTCATTTGATTATTTATTCATCATATGAGTCGATATGTTTATCAGATGAGGTATTATATTCATCAAAATTGATAATATGTTTATAAGAAAACTGATATGTTCATCAGATTTGATAATATTTTCATGATATGAATAAATTAATTTTTAATGAATATAAAAATATAGATTTGTGAAATAATTATTTCTATTTTTTATTTGGACTTTCTTTTAAAATAAAATTTAAATTTTTTTTTTGATTTTTTAATTTTTTCTGATTTTTTATTTAAAAAATAAGATGATGTATTAGTAAAAATGACATGAAATGACATGGTTTTGAAGCGAGAAGCGATTGATTAATCTCGTAGTGACGTGGAGGATGTGGAGGGGTGAGCATATGACGCGTGGTGAGGTGACATTGTCGCCTCCGCTCTTGCCACGTGTTAGAATGGTGTCGATATATGAATAAGGCAGTCAGTCACCTGGCTAAAACATGCAATAATCTTCATACAAATAAACACACATTAAATAGTGGAAATCAATGGAGAAGGAAGAAGTGAGAGGAAGCAGCAGAGATAATGACCAAATGAAGGCTGAGAAGAATAAGAATGGTGTTGGTGTGGACCAAAAAGGGGAGGAGGAGGCGGCACCGCTAATGGCCCTGAACCATGTGTCGAGGCTTTGCAGATGTGTGAAGGAGTCGATGGAGTTCTACAGAAAGGTGCTGGGGTTCGTTTTGATAGAGAGGCCGCCGGCTTTCGACTTCGACGGAGCTTGGCTGTTCAACTATGGGATTGGGATCCATCTGGTTCAGTCCAAGGACGAGGACAAGCTTCCTCGTGATCGGGAACACCTGGATCCCATGGACAACCACATCTCTTTTCAGGTATAATAATAATACCATTCTCACACTCTTCTACATTGTAACGCCAAATGATACGATCAATTGAACGCACGGGTGATGCTTATGTATTTTACTAATCACTTTGTCATAGTTGAATTATGAGAAATTAATATGCTTCTCATAGAACCGTTTAGGTTGTGTTTGGTTTAGTGAAAATTTGAGGGAAAATTTTTTTTATTGGAAAATAAGTATGAAAATTTGTGACAAAAGGGTAAAAAAAAAGTTTGTAGTAAAGTTAGATGAAAAATGAGAAAGAAAATTTATTTAAAATAAAGAATGTTTTAGTATTTTTTCATTATTTTTCACCTCTATAGAGAAAATAATATGGCCTCCATGGGGGAAAATATAATTTCTTCCAAATTTTCATTTCCATCAAATTGCTAGTGAAAGTTATAAAAAGTAAAAATTTGATGAAAAATAAAAATAAAAAGGGAAAATGAGATATGAGGTGACACCTCATGTCTCTTAGGTAAGGATCGAGTCAAATTACATAGATTTGCTAGTTTTCTTTTTTTCATTTTAGAGGTTTTAGGGTTTTAACATACTAGAATATTAGAGTTATAGGGTTTAGAGCTTTAGAAGTTTTAAATTTTAGGGTTTTGTGGGTTTAGGGTTTTCTAGGGGTTTCATACCCTTAAGGTTTAGGGTTTTTGGATTTTAGGGTTTATGGTTTAGATTTTTTTTTTTAGATTTTGTTGTATTTAAAACTATGTTATAAACATCATAAAATCTTAAAATGAAAAAAAGAAAAAGCAAAACTATATTATTTTGTCCGATCCCTTACCTAACTTATATAAGGTGTCACCTTATATCCATAACCCCAAATAAAAATTAAATCAAAATAAAGTGTTCCAACAATTTTCTCATAATTTGTTACTCTAATTGAACAAAACCGACCAAATGAAAAATGGGTTGGAATTCATAGAGATTTTATTTTCCAACTTATTTGTCTTTCTTCGTCATATTTCGTAAATCAAAGACTCCGTTAAACTGCATTTGATTTAGAGAAAAGGAGGAAAAGGAAAATTGGAGGGAAAAATAGTAAAAACTTCATTTTGGTGTAGGAAATTTCCATATTTTTTTAAAAAAAGTTTTCCTATTCCATTTTGTAATGGATTGATTGATTATATGGATGATATGATAGTGCGAGGACATGGGATTAATTGAAGAGAGGCTGAAGGGGTTTGGTGTGAAATACATGAAAAGGACGGTGGAGGATGAGCAGACGGGGACAGCCATAGACCAGCTCTTCTTCAACGACCCAGACGGGTTCATGGTGGAGATATGCAACTGCGAGAATCTGAAGCTCGTGCCGGCTGGTTCCCTAGGTCAAATCAGGCTCCCCATGGATCGCCACAATCCGCCTCTACAGCTCCATGCCCATGACTAAACATGAGCAGACAGACACCCCTTCCGCTCCTGTTGTAATCAAATTCCCACATTTCCTTAACTAGTCACAGCAGCTTCCTTCTCATTTTTCGTTTACATTTTGTGTTATTGAATGTTGTTTCACTGGAAATCATCTACCAAATTCACGTGATTTTTTTGTTAACAGATATTAGAAACTGAGATTGCCCCAAATCCTGAATGCCTTGGCCCTGCAGTGTTATTGACGGCGGCTAGCCACTCATTTCCAAAACACTGAAACACATGTATACCTGTAGCTGGGCCTCTGAATCATTTAAAGCTGCGCTCAAAAATAAAGATAACTTCCTATTACACAAGGATTGAGATCCAGTTATGTGATTATGTCAAGTAAAAAATAATGAGGTCAAAATTACATAGTTTTAGTTTTTTTGTGTCTCATTCATTGCTCAAACATATGTTCCTTAGATTAATTAATTATATTAATTGTATTTTACATGACACATTTTAATTGATGGTTACCATTTACAATCACCCGTTTTGCTGAAAACGACCTGGTTTTGAATGCCATAAATCTAACTTGGCTATTTTGGATAAATGTCCTACACACAAATAGCAGTGTTTGATACAGGGAAATTTTGAGAGTAAGAAAAATTGAGGGGTACTGAGAAAAAAAATCTTTGACAAAGTTATGGAAGGAAAGATTTGTTCAAAAATGAGATGAGAAAGTTTTTAAAAATGAGTGTTATAGTTCTCTTCCATGATTTTTTCACAACTAAGTAAATTAAAGAATATAAAATTTATGGAAAATTCACATTCATTCTCATTTTTCCTTTCCTACTTATTTTTAATAAGCCAAACATACTATAAAAGACTTATTTTTCTTTCTTCCTTATCTTATCAAATCCTCCACCTGTCCATCTTTGTGTCGAAAAATTCTTGGGTGGACTATATCCACCACACCACCAATGCAGAGTCGTCACGTGGCGCGTTGAAAAGTCAAAAAAAAATTCAAACCAATGGATCGTCACGTGTAATTTTGACTTTTCAACGAGCCACGTGGCGACTCCCCATTGGTGGTGTCCACCGCCACGTGGTAGACACAGTCCACCCAAGAATCACTCATTTGTGTCATATGCCAACTTTTTATTTAGAGAAAAAATTCAAAAGGGGCCTTGAACTATCTCTGCTTACCCAATTGCGGTCCGGAACTAAGACAATTTTCAAAAAGAGTGCGTTGAATAAAAAAATTGGACTGATTTTGGATGATGCTTAAGATCAGTTTGTTTGATTTCTTAAATATAGTTGATCTTATTAAATTTATTGAGCATTATAGATGTTTGAGTATGAAAATACGTCATTTTCTTTATGTGGCAAAATGATATTATTTATTTTGATAACTAAACGACATAATTTTTGCGTAGAAATCTATGTCTTATAATAATATAAGTTTAGGAATGTAAAGATAAATTTTATTTTAGAAAATAAGTCAATTTATTTTTTTCATCGCACCCTTTTTGAAAATTATGATAGTTCGGACCGCAATTTAGTAAGTGATGGTAGTTGAAGGTCCCTTTTGAGTTTTATCCCTTTTATTTATTTCAAGGGAACTAATTAAGATTATCAAATTCTAGATAACCATCCACATAAGGTACACCAAATCACCATTAATGTAGGTGGAAATTAAATGAGATAAAAACTCCTAATGATTTTTTTTGTTTGCTATAAATGAAGTTTGAGGAAGAAAAATTAGATGAAAATAATGAAAAAATGTTTTATCATATAAAAGAGTGTTTTATACTTTTCATAACATTTTCCCATTTCTAATCAAATAAAAATAAAATGAAATGAATTTATATAAAAAACATTTATTTTTAATTTTTTCTCATTTTTTAAACTAAACACAGGCAGTTATTTCAACTAGTCACAAAATAAATACTCAAACTCGATGTTGTAGCAACAACTTATAAACCATAATGCAGGATGTTAAGCTAATAATCTATCATATTTTAAGTACATATAGTTAAGATATTTGAGTTATTTTTGAATAATTATGAGTGATTTATAATTGATTTTGTCTCATATGGGTTAAATATGAAGAAAAGGGATTTCGGAAGAGAAAAAGACGAAAAGGATGCAAATAGAGCCAAAATTGGACAAAAGTCCAAGTTAGGCGTCAAATTTTCAAAAGAGGAAACTTCAGGGAGTGAAAATGTGTGAAAATTGGGCACGATCTAGCTCCTTTCTGACAAAAGGATGCCACCACGACACAAGTCGTGCTTATGATCAGAAAACAATGCATAGTCAGCGAGCGTGACCCAACTCGTGCAGGCAGCACGACTCAGATCGTGTCATCGTAAAGCAAACCGGAAGCGTGACCCCGGCTGTGCTGAAGCTTAAGTCAATACGATCCGAATCGTGTTGACACCAGTCAGACGCATAATACAGCGGATTTTATCCTTCAGGACCTCTTTTGACAATAATAATTCTTTAAAAAACTTCCAAAATTATGAAGAAATTAAAAGATGACAACTCAATTATAAATAGAAAACTTATGACTCACTCTTCACATCTTCACACGAACTAGGAGTGTAACGGTTCGGTTTGATTCGGTTTTACATAAAAAATTGAACCGAACCATTTTTCATCGGTTCCAATATTTTTCAAACCGAACTGAACCAGGAAGTTTGAAAAACCCAACCTAATCAAATCAACCGGTTCGGTTAGATTTCGGTTCGGTTCGGTTATTAGAAAAAGCTTTGCTGACTATTTTATTAAGCTGGACAAGCAACCCTTATGTTTTTCCTATTACAAGACGAGGAGAATAATACATAATAAAAAAAGATAAATGATCTCATCATACACAATACTCTCACTTGGATGACTTTGGTCTGCCAAGCTTGGTAACACAGTCCTTGTCGTTCAAATAAACGCTTGCAAGCAGCCAGCTTGTCGAGGTCTGCCAAGCTCGGATGACTTTGGTCTGCCGAGCTTGCTGATGTCACTAACACCCAAATCCAAAGCTATGAATCAACCTCTGCTCAATCATTTAGCCTCGTAATCTTATCATCTAGAGACACGTGTGTGTGCTCTGCTTCTTATTCCTTCACCACTTCTCGCTGTTGTGAATTGTAAGCGGCTGCTGCTTTGTTGTAGCGAAGTTAACACAAGATCTGCCAGATTAGCTATTGATATCGCAACAGCCCCTGTGTACAACAAACATTTTCCACTGTTACTGTTCAAAACAACCAAAGTTTCAGAACTCAAGCGAAACCAACGGATCGTATATAGCTACAACAACAATAAAACACAAAATCTAACACACCTCAAATGACAAGAAGAAGGACGCGGCCGAAACATTCACCAAATCCGAGCGACCAATCTACAGAAGAAGATGAACAGAATTCTCACTGGTAACAAAACAATGAATTTTTTAGGGAACTTGAAAAGACAGAAAGATGAGAAACTAGGTTAGAGGTGCGAGTGCGGAGAAGACGATAGGGTTTCTAATGCATCTGACCTTAATTGGGCTTTTATGGGATTGGGCTGCGTGTGGACTGTGGAGATGAAGACGCTGCTAGGTTAGCGGTGCGGGTGTGGCATATGTCCGGTTCGGTTTGGTTCGATTAGATTTAATTTTGAAAATTTTAAACCGAACCGAACCGGTCGGTTCTTTCAATTACAAAACCGTGACCGCCTAATTGATTAACAAAATTGAACCAAACTGATCGGTTCAATTTGGTTTGATTTGATTTATCGGTTTTTCAGTTTTACCTTTCACCCCTAACACAAACATGAGCCGGGGAGGGATTTCTCCATTCATAGTTGGATCTATACGAGACCAAACTTCTTTCTACCATTCTAATTTTACTTCTATATTTGTCATGATTGCATCGTTGTGATGAGTAGTGAGTAGTCATATCTATTCTAGGATTTTTGTTCACTGATAACTCGGCTCTCTTGTACCTGCAGATCTGATCTAAACAGATAAATCTGAAAATCACATAAACTTGAGTCTTTTTCTATCTCCGTTGTCTATTTACTAACATTGCTGATTGAACTGTCCTCGTGGATCACCATGTACTTATTACTTGCCACTAAGGAAGAATCATAAATTTTATTTGCATAAGACAGTCCAACAACAGTCTTATCAATGGACCGGACCGGTTGAATATTCCAGTCTAATCTTCAATCCACCACTATGATGGAATACGATTTATGATTTGGTCTAAAATTGGAAAATTCTTGTTCGTAATGGATCGAATTTGTCATTTTTAATAGACTTTAAGTTTATAATTATAAATAGCTATTAAATTCTAGTCCAAAAAAATAGATTGATTCAGACCGGAATAGACTAATTTTATTAACTTTGTAATCATTTTAAATGTATTTTATAAAATCAGTCCAAACCATCCCGGTCCGGGCTTATACAAACCCGGTCAGATCTTCAGTCCACATAATTTTCAGATTCCAGTTACATCCTTTACGGTTCCTATCTGATCCGGTCTGGGTCTAGACTGATGAATACCCTTACCAATAATGTAATATGAACTCAAATGAGAAGCGGGAGTCGTAGGGGCATACTTGTGAATACAAAAACTTAAGAGGCATGTTAAAATAAAGCATTGCATAAGTAAAGGCATTCACATTAAAATTTTAAGTCAGATCTTGTCCCCGTTTCATTTCAACGTGGATGATCATTTATGCTCTTCTAAATATTATTATATCACAGAGATGAAGCTGTCAAGGAATGACTTTCTACTATACTTATTAGTCACAAACCCCTCTATTATGCATTAGAATTTTTTATGGCGCTTTATAATTATGTATGTGGTTTATTACTTATTAGATTATTTTTAAATGGATTGAGGTGACCTTTTTACGAGGCTCAATATTTATAAGGCCATTATTTATTATAATTATATTTAAATCTAAATTATAGGTTGAGTTTTACAAAAAGTACTTTTACCTGATATTTATAAAATTAATTCTAGATGTTGTATTTCAAGTTCACAAAAATAATTTACTAAAATGATATGCGTATTCCACATATAAATTTGAAGGAAGGTTTCTTCAATGTAGTTGAAAGATTATTAAAATAATTTTCTAATATGACAAAGATTACAGATATCACAACACAAACTTGTTTTTAGGTTAAACGTGATATGATATCTTGATGAACGAGATGAAATATGTGTCATTTTCATACGTAAGAGATAGAGAGGTTAAATAAGATTTCATTAGTTGAAATATTTATGAAATGTTAATTTTAAGCTCACAAATAAAATATAGACGATTAGAGAGTCATTCTCAATCTATGTGTGTTATCCTTATCTTCTCCTCATCATTCCAATTTTATCAGATGTCCTTCAACCTACTAATTTGAAATTGAAAAATTTAGAGTATGCACGAGATCCAAATTCCATAATGGTAATGTGCCTGGGATTGGAAATAGTCAAAGCATAGCCAATTTGATACTCATCAACAATATGAGAATGGAGGTGAGGCCGCGATCTCAGATCTAGGGTTAAGGGCAGATGTCATTGGACTTGCATAAATTTTCATGGCGACTTCAACAGCAATGAAAGTACGTAGTTATTTAAGAACTATTTGCTGCTTTGCACTATGTTTATCACTTTTAGTTGGTCTGAGACACCTAACACCAGCACCGAATCTGGAAAGAAGACAAACAACAAATGCAATGTCGAGAGGGAGAAGGATTTTATTTTAAAACCGTTCTCTTTCCTCTATTTACTATCATGTCTACACCAGCTCTTGATTTTTCTATCCATTCTATCCTACGTTTAGATCTTCGTTATTATTGTAAACAATTATGCTTATTTGTGCCCCTCTCTTGCCCTATCACCGGCCTACTTGGGTTCCACATTAGTCTTTATTGTTTGTATCGGTGAAGATGCTAACAATCTTCGTAACTTTGCACCAATAATCATCGTGATTTGATACATTAAGTATATAAACCTTATTCGTCTATCATTTATCCTATCTTTTAGATCAGAGAAGTTTGTTGTTCAGAACAACACAATTTGAAATAACGAAGATAAGCTAGAAGATAGATAAAAGATCTTGATTATTTCAGTTTTTGAGATAAGTGACTTTGATAATAAAATTATATTAAAAACATTCCAAGAATGCATATAAGAAAAAGAATGAATATCACATTGACGTGAGTTATCTAAATATAGATTCGTTAATCCTAGTTTTGATACATTGATCCTGCATTTAAATTAAATTGAAAAAGTACAAAAAGTGATGTGATTTTGAAAGAAGCTAAAAGGTAAATATATAAAATAAGATTTTATCCCTTTGATCTACAGAACATGTATTAAGTATAAATAATAATTAGTATAAATAATACTCATGCTAATAATACTAGTATTATTAATCCTCAAAATTTATACCAACTGCGAAACACATCCTTAAGATTTTTCCTGATGTACATTACAAGTAATGTGTCATATACATCATAACTTTTTCGAGGATAAAATGATATCTTAAAATAAATTAAACATCGAACTACTTGACTAATTCCCCATATCCAAATGGATTAAAAGATTTTAATAAACTTATTTTCATATTAAAACCAAGTGTCTTGAGTTCGAATCCCCTTAGAGACATGTAGTGCACATTTGTGAACATCCATTTGTAGCTACACATGACCCCTCATATTGATCATCTATGTATCGTTCCTTTTGTAACTCTGTAGAGCCCTCCTTGTAAAGCCATGAACCGGACTATTGGTACTTACTAATAATTTTTTTTAAAAGAAACTTATTGTCTCATGAAGTCGTACCAATAATTTAAATTCCATGACCTGATGTTCTCCTTCATGATCAAATGAAGAAATCCAATAATTACTTGATAAGCCGTTATGATCCCTTGCAATTATAAAATAGTAACTGTATTATCACATAACATTTGTAATTATCATAAAATAAGTAATTATCACTTAAAGTAGATATTATTACTCATGGTTTTTGTGGGTAGTTGGACCACAGAGAACAACTAACCCCTTATGTCATGATTTCATTCAAACTCTCACAAACTAATTTAAGGTGAGAGAATCCTATACCTACAAACTATAATTTTTTTTAGAAAATTTCAAAGAATTAATGTTTATTTTTGTGAAACTCTATCTCTAACAAAATAAAGAAATCTCAAGTTGCTCTGTGCCCAAAGATGAGGTAGAAGCAACTTAATGTTCTATAAGAAGTTGAAACTTATTGGCAAGTATGATATAATTTATGTACAACCAAAAAGATAGTGGCTCCCGGGCCCATAGATCCTGAGAATGTCGGTGTCTGCTCATTAAGTCAGTTATATAGACTCATAATAACTGAGGTTTTGGGTGTCTTGAATGAGTCAACAATTTGTTCATTTTAGT
>NQLW01000081.1:1272093-1285682 GCA_002312845.1 Kalanchoe fedtschenkoi
AGGCTTGTGAAGCTAAGGCTTAGGCTCTGAGCATTCATACCATCTCAGAACAATCTAAGCCTGAAAATGATTACATAAAGGAAAAATCAAAAAACAAATACTCGAACAATTTTGAGATCTATCTCTCTAGAAAACTAAAAACCAAGAAATCCATTGGAGGTGGAGGAGGAGGGCTAGGGCAGGCCCTCCTCCTCGCACAACCACTGCTCCCCCGCCCCTGCCCACCCCGACAACCCACACAACCACCACAACTTAGGCCTCACGGCCACACCCCGCTTAGGCCTCTCGGCCCTCCCCCCTTATGGCCTCTGACTTTCTCCCCTGCCGTTATGGTTTGCTGCGAGCTAGCGTTTGGTGGGGCTGCGTCCCACCTCACGTCCAACCATCCCTGCTAAGGAGGCCTGAATCCCCATCAGTGACTGCCTTGGCTGGCCGCGCACCCTGAGATTGCCCCTTTAGACAGGTTCGCCTCAGATCCGACATTCCACCAGCCCAATCCCTCTGCCACCTCCGCAGTCCCAACACACCGCTCTTGTTGACGCCCATGGCGGCAGCCTGACGACCACCAAATCGGGCACACCCCGACCCAGCCACCGGCCCAGAAGTCCTCGAAGTCGCTGTGCCAAACTCACCATCGTCCTACCCCGCGACGTCACCGTCACCGTCAGATCCGCCACCCATGCCCCCCTTCGCCTAGCTCCGCCTTTGGGGCCGAGGTCTCTACTCGCCGGAGAGCCTGTATGTTGGCCCCCGTGGCGCAATGCTCTCCTTCCCGTAGTCGATTCCCCTCCTCCATCGCCGGCCGCCACAATTCGCACTTGGCGGGTTCTCTCGGGACGATTCAAGCCCCGTTGAAGTTCAGAGTCATCTATGGCCTCCACACATCACGCCGGGTTGCAGATCTCGCCGTCTGGCTCAGATCTGGCCGACGGGGTTTGCCCTCCTCGTCTACCGTAGATGCGCTCGTCTGTTCCTCGAGCGCCACGCGTGTTGCCCCCCTCATGCGTCTCGATTGGCTCGCTATGACCTGCCAGCTGCCAGCCGTCCTCGCTCATCAACTACGGTCCCCGCCTCGAGCGTCAAGCCGTCCCCCTTCCTCACGCGATCTCATCTCGAGGGCTCCTGCATGCGCCTACAACAGACAAGCTCTGCCAGCCCGTGGCCCATTGCGTGCAGGCTCATGAATCCGGCCCAGCTCCTTCAGTTCTGATTTGCCAGCAGCCCATCTCTTCATAGACTCATTGGGTCATCTCCTTGTAGGCTCAATGAACCACCTTTATCCATGTAGGCGCTCCTGCCAATAGATCCTTTCGGATCGCATTCGAATAAAATAACTTAAAAAAAGGCAAAATCAAGAAGGAAGAAGATGCAGATCAGACTGACGAAGAAGAAGGTGGTGACTATGAGTGTTTCAGAGGAAACAATCTCACTTTACATTTTTGATTTCCATCAGTGAAAAATAAGATCATAAGCAAAGCAAGAAACATAAAATTAACACTAGCTAAATCTGAATGGACTGAAAGCTCGAAGTCGTAGCTTACATTCTTCTAATTTATCTCCGACAGTCCAGATTTTTAGGTTTCGCTGGATAAATTGGCTTTGAAATAGTCGCATCCCGAATCATCTTGGGTATGCGATCGTACGAAGTTACATCTTCTTATTGATGACGTTGGTCAGGGTTGGAGAAGTTTAATGGGAACAAAACATGTACTTACTCACCATATTCGTTAATTTTAGTTGCTCTGCTCATAAGTAAGTAATAGTAATGGATAAAATACAATGGAATGAACTACTGAGACAATTTTCATGACTAATAAGAAATGACAGTTGTTCATGTGAAATGAATTTAATTCCTCCTCTATCTTCTTATTGTAGTTGTCTAAACTTTTTTAAGTGGATTAAAGATATATTAATGCTAACTGTTGAACAAACTTAATAATTATGTATGTAATGCATTTTTTAAAATTGTGTGTAAAATGTAAATGTTGTGTATTATTGCTGGTGTAGAAAGATTTTTGTATTGATTATTATAATGAATTAATTTCTTACTTTATCTGAGAGGTGACATAACTAAATGTCCGAACTCTTAAGATTGACAAACAGGATGCCAATTTTTTATTTTCTAATTAAAATAAAATATATCATAAGTTTGATTTATTAACTGCATAAATTTGTTTAGTAGTTGGTTTAGTATGATATATATGAGTTTCATTGGTTAAACAAAATGATATTATTTAATTTGATGATAAAACAATATAGTTTTAATGCATGAATATAAGTCGTATAATAATATTAGTTAAGTAATATAATCATAAATTTTATTTTTACAAAATAATATATTTTTTTTAACTTACACTTTTTTAAACATTTAGATAATACGTACTCATTTGTAGGGGTGTACACCGGTCCAAAACCGGACCGGACCAGACCGGACCGGAACCGGAATGGACCGGAATCGGAATTTGAAATTCTTCCGGACCGAAGACCGGACCGGATGCAAACTGGTCCGGACCGGTTTGGACCGGAATCAATGGAAAATTCAGTAAGGCAGGGAAGAGAAGGCCAGGGGCGGTCGAAAGGCGAGAGGAGCGTAGATCTGAGTGTGGACTCGGCGGGTGCGTCAGGGCGGTCGGAAGGCGAGAGGGGCGTAGATCTGAGGGATTTGAAGCGGAGGGGCGGGAAGAGGAGGCTAAGGGCGTAGATCCTGCGATGGAGGAGGACGAATCGGAGTCCGGGGCTGATTAGGAGCACAGCGAGGATTTCAAAGTCGCTGCTTCAGCGGGCGGTCCGGTGAAGGAGGGAGAGGAGGAGCGGGAAGAGGAGGCTGAGGGCGCGATGGCGGATCGGATGGAGGAGGACGTCGTGGCGGGTCCGGCCACCATGTTTTGCATCAGGCTTAATCAGCCAAAATCGAATCTGATGCATCATATGAGTGTTCCTGAGCTGTGCCGCAATATCAGATTTGTGGATTTTGAGCGAATGGGATGAATTTGGGGAACGAGATCGATTAGGGTTTTTGGGGTTGTGATTGAATGAAACGAGGTGGTGACTTTTCTTCTTGGTGGGTCGGGTCGGTCGGGTGAGTTTGGTTTGGAGGAAGATAGGATGTGGTTCCAAACGGTGACGTTTTGTGAGATTCCGATCCATCCGGGTCAGACCGGAATATTTCGGTTTTCAGACCGGACCGGACCGAAACCGAATTCTCTAAAAATTGCAGATAGAAACTCGGACCGAAATATTCGATCCGGTCCGGTTTCGAGTCATTTTCCGGTCCAGACCGTACTTTGAACACCCCTGCTCATTTGGTGTGGATGGATGCAGAATGGCAGATCTAACTTGTGTTTTTACCACGAAAAGAGACAGGTAGGGTGAAGATGGATGATACGTGCCTGGCGCTGGATATTTGTCACGTGTTTTGCAAGTCACGGCAAATTCAATTGTGTGTTAGGAGGTTTTTGAATTATTGAGATTTGGAGCTTTCTGGACAAGTTCCAAACTTGCAAGCAACTCTCTCTCTCTCTCTCAAATTCCTTCAGTTGTGGAAACTGCTGCTACTGGTAGAAGAAGAAGAAGCAGCAGCATCGTCTACCAGCGTAGGAATCATCTCAGCAGCTGTAGAAATGTAAAATTTATTCCACTCTTCTTTATATCATACCTTCAATTCCATGCTTGCCAGATCACGCCTAAGATTCATGTCGTTAGGGTTTTCGCTGCAAACTGTGAACCTAATTAGATTATGAAGCTGCTCTTCGTTGTATATCAGTTGATTTGAACTCGTCTATTTTGCTTTTATGTCTTTTAATAGTAGAAAGTTTAAGCTAGGTGTGTGTGGATTGTTTTGGGTGTAATTTGTTCCTTCGTCTGCAGATAATACTATGAATACGGTACTTGTTTCTTACAATTATACGCCTGGCTGCCATCTCCACCAATCAAGCTGTTGTGCATCTCCATCAGATAGCAGGTCAAGATCAAAGACTCATCAGCTCTTTACTGCTACTAGACATACTATTGTTTGTCTTGGAATCAAACCCAGGCGGGAGTGTTTCAAATTTTTGAATTTGACATCCTTTCCATCAAAGTTAAAACAACTCAGAGAGTGCAGATTCGGCGGTGATGCCAAAAACAGTTTGGGTGTCGTTTTAGGGGCTTTGGGCCAAAACAGTGGTGGTTTTGTGATGGATGGAGAGGTGGATGCAAAGACGCTGTCAGGAAATGGGGAGTTGGTGACCAAGTTATTGATTCCAGGATTACCTGATGGTGAACATGAAGCTCAAATAGACAGCTGCTATTGGGAGTGGAAGCCAAATATGAATGTACACTATGAAAAGGCCGGGAGCAACAATTTGAACTCCCCACCTATACTTTTCCTCCCGGGCTTTGGAGTTGGCTCATTTCATTATGAGAAGCAGCTGAAGGACCTGGGTCGTGACCACAGGGTTTGGGCATTAGATTTCCTTGGCCAGGGTATGTCCCTGCCTGTTGAAGATCCGGCTCCTCGGCTGAGGAAGAAAGATGATGGCTCTCAAGTGGAAGATTCTGTTTGGGGATTTGGTAACGCATCTGAGCCATGGGCAACTGAACTTGTTTACTCTGTAGATCTGTGGCAAGATCAAGTGCGCTACTTTGTTGAAGAGGTACTATTTTTAATCTGTTATAAGTTGTAATGCCCCCTTGGCATTTCGATATAGGAAATGCAATCAAGAAAGGGACAAGTATACTATTATTCTTGTCTCTTATGGATTTTTATTGTTATTTTTATGGATGCAGGTAATTGGTGAACCAGTTTATATTGCTGGGAACTCGCTTGGAGGGTTTGTCGCCTTATACTTCGCTGCATGCAACCCTCATTTGGTGAAGGGAGTTACGTTGCTCAATGCCACACCTTTCTGGGGATTTCTACCCAACCCTGCAAGATACCCTACACTGGCCAAGCTATTTCCATGGGCTGGTACATTTCCCCTGCCACCCCTCGTAAAGAAGCTTTTAGTGACTGTGTAAGTTGAATGAGAATCTGGCTAGATCTTAAAATCTTACTATTAACCGTGTTAAACCTCTTACTCTAGTAAAGTTTTCTTAATCAATGTCATTCAGTTGGCAGAAAATAAGTGATCCGGGAAGCATAGCTGAGATACTCAGACAGGTTTATGCGGATCATACAACAAAGGTTGACAAAGTGTTCTCTCGAATAATTGAGACAACGCAACATCCTGCAGCAGCTGCCTCATTTGCCTCGATTATGTTTGCTCCACAGGGAAAAGTATCATTCTCTGAAGCTCTAATCAGGTGGACTACCCATTCTTAAATACGCTATTGTACTTATTCGCCTTCAGTCCTCTAAAACTAAAATTTCAGTCAATATCTTTTATAGGTGTCGAGACAACAACGTACCAATCTGTCTCATGTATGGTAAAGAAGATCCCTGGGTAACTCCTATTTGGGGACGTCAAATTAAGCGAAAGCTGCCAGATGCTCCATACTATGAGATCAGCCCAGCTGGTCATTGCCCTCATGATGAAGTTCCTGAGGTAAACATTTTTCCTCATCTTGTGGTTTGCCAGTTACTAGTTCAACAGACTGTTACGTGGTACTTCACTTTGTGCATTATAAATCTTATCTATTTTTTATGCCCTGAGTATCACAGGTAATCAATTATTTATTGCGGGGATGGATTAAAAACCTCGAGTCTGAAGGATTGGTTGGATTGCCTCTGCTTGATGACAACTTGAGTGTTCAGCATGCAGTTGAAAAAAATGTGGAATTTATCAGAGATGGGTCGAGGAAGTTAGTAACAGTTCGATACTTCCAATCCAACTTCTCTCTGTTAAAGTGGTTCACCTCATTGATTCGTTCCTCGGAGAACATCAGAGTGAAATCTGTACAGTAAGTTTACGCTGCAAAATTATAATTATAGAAAAAGAAAAACTAATTATTCTTATGCAGTTGTATAATGTTCTTAGGAAAGTATTTAGATCACACACAAAATAAAATGTTATAAATCCTGGAGAGTTGCCGATTCTACGATTTTTGACAGTTTGGCCAATGAAGCAAGAGATAAGTTGAACGGGAAAGGAAAAGAAAGGATTAAGATTATGAGAATCAAACAGTCTAGAAAATGTACTTGTGTCTGATTTGGGTGGTTGAGACATCCAGCATCCAGTTTTAACAATTGCCCTTACTCTGATGTCTGGCGACCTCACGGCACAAATGCTGGCTGTGAGACACGACTTATCACATCATTTTTTTCTAAATAATAGATAAATTTGTCGCATAAATAATGTTGTAAATTATGGTTTTGCTGGTTCTGCTAACTTAAATGACAATCAATGTTGTGAATGCAGGCAGCTTTAGACTGATAGGAATCAAGGTTTTTTTTTTTCTTTTTACATTAATAGATGACCATTGTGATTGTGATATCATTTGACACTCAATTCTGGTCACCACCGATTCGGAGTAAATATCTTGATGACTCGGCGGGAGGAGTGAAAAAAATAAATACTGTTTTTCATCATAAATGAGGAATCAGCCTAAATTGTTGTTGGTGCAAATTAGTCGGAGTTCAGCCAAATTTCTACAGTGGAGATGAGAGAAAAAAAAAGGTCAAGAATCAATATTCTCACTTATCTTTCAAAATGTGGACCATTTTGTTCCTGGTTGGCTAATTGTTTGCCGTACATTAATATTCTAGTTCAACTAATGTTTTTGTTTGGAAAATTATACCATTGACCAAAAGGAATATCAAAATGAGCAAACAAACAAAGTTGATAATATGTGGCTCAAGACCTCTCGAATTAGCTTGCAACGCTGGAAACGGCGAGCTTAATTTTCAAAGAGAACACAAGACATTCAAATGACATTCAACGTGATGGAATGAGGATGTGTCTTAAAAAATTCTAGATAATAGATGACGCTTTTAATTTTAAACCCATAGAAGGCCAAGACCATTCAATTTAATTGACTTTAGACGACGCTTATCAGTTAAAAGTGTCATCTAAAGTCTTATTATACATTAGATGATGCTTTCAACTAATTAACGTCGTCTAAAGTCTTTTCACGAACAGTTTCGTGCAGATGAAACAGTGTTGTCTTAAAGGGAGATAAACCACCCTCCTTATCAAGACGGAGTGTTTCGCAGTCTACCACAAAACTTAAATGGGGTTTCCTTAATACATCTGCAACGTGGTGAATGGGCAGTTGGAGCAAACCTGATAATTTTACAAAAGACGTGCGCCATGAACATATACGATAGACGATCATTACTTAACATGTTGGTTTTGGTGCACCATTATATTATAGCAGAGTCTAGGATGACATAATAACTAGTCTAAGAACGGTGAGTGATGAGGCATGATAATATGCAGATAGCTGGATTGTTGCCGGCAATAAAGTCGCACCCCGAAAAGAAAGAGACCGTGAGACTTTTAGTCAAACAAGTTTCAAATATCAAACATAATTATTATAGTTAATTTAAAATATTTAAACATAAATAGTAATGTATAATACAAATTCAAATAAATTTGCATTCAAATTCTACTATCATGATCATGCCCAAGTATTGTGGGGCAAATGTTTACTAACTAAGAATAACCGATACTACATGAAACAAATATAAAAAAATGCTCAAGAAAATTTATTGACCACTATATAACACCGTACCATGGAGTTCGCTCGTATATATACCATACATTACAATCATTGACCGATTACTTATCTGAAAAAGCCAAAAATAAAATAATGGGATGAGTCTAAATGACTTAGTGAGTAAATAATTCACACATACAATGGTGAGTCATAGGCACATTTACAATACTTGTAGTAAATATTTATCATTTAATAATAGTATTACAAATGGCTCACAATTCGTATTTTACCCTAGTATGTTTGAGAACACCCACGTATTTTAGTTCGCATATATACATATAATTTATATTATCTTAAAATGATACAATTAAGATGTAACTATACAAGACGTGATGCACAAATATGAACTGTCACGTAAAGTTTTTATTGGCAAGACAGTCATCACTGCCGATCTGGATCATCAAATCATTTATATAACAAAGCGCGCTATCTTTTCACCTAAAAGAACATCGCAAACATGATGCAAACCGTATGCATGAATGAATATTTAATAAATCAATTCTATTTTTTAGATAGACATGTGCACATATTATGTCTATAATACTCACTTTCATAATAATACCAATAGAGTATTATCATATTAGAACAGAGTACGTGAGAATTAAATACTCAGCTCTTCAGAAAGAATAAAAAAATCCTCAAAAAACTCGAGCAATAATAATGATCCAGTATAACCTACAATTATACATTCTAAAGATCACAAACAAACTTAAAATATTATCAACACAAACTGTTTAAATGAGGATTTAATAGTCTGACTTTGGAAACTAATAACTTCATAACTTAGCATAAAAAGTTTATGATTTTTATACTGGTAGGAAGCCTGTTTTGAATAAAATAATGTGGAAATAAGAATTATATAATTTGAGTATTGAAAAATCAAGTTTCAGCCTCTCGAAATAGCATATGGGACCTGTCAAATTTTACAGATAAATTCGTACTCCTAACTTCAAAACAATGTTTCTCCCTAACCAAGAATAATTCGAATATGTGCCATATATCCATAAAAAGTATATTTGTGTATAACATGTTTAGAGAATAAATTACTCAATTCATATATCAAAAAGGAAGATATCTTCATCCTAAATCAATAGACGGAACTATCCAAAACCTGCAGACTCCTTCCTACTCTTACTTTTGAATCAAATTATCTCATTACTCAAAATTTGAAACTTACATAATATAATTAAAAAGTTCTTTTTGTGTAAAATAGCTTAGAATTTAGAAAAACTATAAATCGGTAATGGAAACTCAATATTGCTAGCTTAGTTCATTTGTATAATTTTGTTAGGGGTCTAGATATGTCGTTTACGCAGGAAAGCGCCTTTGCCAAATGTGACGATTGGAACTTGTTATGACCGATGATGACCAAAAATGAAGAAGAGTGGTGAGGGACTCTAATCTTTCTGGTTTTTGTTTTAAAAAAACATTATAATGCGACTGCGTTACTCCTTATCTTCCATGCATGTGTACCTGCATTTAAATAGGATAGAGTTTCTTTCTTTTTTGACTTAGACCCATTCTAAAATTTTCTTATCAATATTATTATAATCATTTTTTACTTGGACATTACAACATATCCCCCTTCAAAAGAAATTTTTCCTTGAATTTAATCTCAAGTCATGAGTATCTAAGAGATGAGGATATCTAACAGGTATATTTTCGACCCTATTTATATGCCAATGAACGTTTTAGGGGTCAGTTGCAGTCAAATAAAATCGGTAAGTACCGAGTCGAATCAAGAGGATCAAAAGGTTTGCTTGGCGCTAGTAACTTAATTCATATCTATTTAATCTAGATATAAGAATTAGAAGTTGTTGAAAAATTAATAACTACATGAAAAACTACGAAAGATAGTTAGAATCGAATAGATAAGATAAGTATCTTGAAATTGCTACTTCACCTATGTTGAATGCAAACTCTCATGTATTTCTTAAAGCTTAAATAATCATCCACAATATATCATGAAGTTCAATAATACGATATAACTGCTCAATAGTTTACTATGAGTCCGTCTTTTGAGTGTTCCTATGCAGTAATTATTTACTAAAATTGACTTTGCATTGTGTTGTTTCGCAATTTTGGTCTTTGTAGCTCATAAATATCGGTCAAATGATGATTGTACTAATATCTCCTAAACATGTAGACAAGTTACAGGACAAACAAACTACTCAATATTCCTAAATTAGCTCCCAATTCTAGTCGTCGATTGACAAAAAATATTGACTACAACTAAGTAGAATATCCAACCATTCCTGATTCTAGCCTTCATGGATTTAAATACTCTAACCTAAAGGATAGCAAATCTAATCCAAATTCTACTTCTTCTAGCATACATAATTCAAGTCTGAATTAAACGTAAGACAATTCCTAAGACAAGGGTGTAAGATAAATAAGACAACCAACCCTACACATGACATACATATACATAATTCAAAAAGGCATGAATAGTAATGAATGACAAATATTTAATTAATTAACATTAAAACAAGTCCATAACTATGGCAGAGACAACTACTCACTATGCATAGCTGAAATTACAATCATAAAATAATTATGAAAGTAAAACAAGAATGATAAAGAAATGTATAATCTCTTGAATCTCCAACTCCGAATGGAATTCGTCTCTCTAGCCTTTTAGTAAGAAGATGTGGTGCTGTGTTAGGCTTGTCAGGGCTTGAGATCGGATTTCTTATTTATAGTTGAATTGATATCTTATATTTTTCATATAATTATTGATAAGTTTTGGAAGTATTATTGTTTCCAAAAGAGTTTTTAAAAGGAAAAAGTTGAATCTGGCCTTTAGTGCGCGACACGCATTAGCACGACCTAAGTTGTGTTGCCTTTTGCTTGAGCATGATCGGGATTGTGCTTCTTGTCATCTTCAGGTTAGAAATATGACCTTGGTCATGTATTTCTATGTTCGGCTCGAGCTGGATTAAGTCAAGTGTCGTCCTCAATCATAAACTAGACTTGTGTCAAGCCTTAAGAAAGCTGGGCACGATCTGGATCGAGCTGGTGACTGCTGGCCGTCCATGTTCCATTAGTACAACCTTGGTCATGTTTGAATAACCTTAGTACAATCCGGGTCGAGCTGGGTCCTCTCAGCTTTTGAAAATTTACAATTTGGCCTCCGGAGTTTGCCTTTTTGATAGATTGGCCCCTAAAGTTGATTTGTTATTCAATTTTGACCCGATTCGCAATAATTTCATTCTCTTCCTCTTTTGAAGTCCCTTTTCTTTATATTTAACTAATAAGTTATAAAATCAACTACAAATCACTCATAATCACTCAAAAACGACTCAAATATATTAAGTATAGGTACCTAAAATAGGGTAAATATTACTTTATCAATATCTACTCTACATAACTTTTTTCTACTTTAAGCAGCCTCCATTTCAGAATATTTTATCCATTTCAGAACATGGATCTCTCCTAATAAAATGTGTTATTATCGACTTGAACTCTGTTGTCTTCTATCACATTACTCGAGTTGATAATTTATTTATGAACAATGGAGTCATCACAGACTGTTAGAACATTTAAAATATCAGAGTAAATGCCAATCGATAAGCAAATTCATAATTCATTCAAAAATATTGAAAGAACTAAAAGAAATCAAGGAGAAAGATCTCCATCATTACCAAAACTCATCATATCTTTAGTCAGATGCATTATCACAAGGACATGGTTACAAATTTGGAACTCCACTTTTCATCTTTTTCAAGATAGTGGAATTTCGTCATCGTTAATTTGCTAATTATATGTCCATGATGAAGTGAACTTCATCATTAGTATCCAGAACTATGTCGGGAGTTCATAATTTACTTTATCCCATTTCAACTAAACAACAGATGAATTACATCTCTTTTCGCACAATGCCTCATAGAATGCCTTGCAAAATTAGAATGATATCTATTTAAGTAAACTCTATGAACATAGTATATACATCCAAATTCCTTTTGACCAATCACGCAAGCTGTCGACATATCCTTCCGAATCTTTTGCGTAGGAACCTGCCTTGGTCAAAGGTGGCAATTGCAACTTGTTATGACCGATAGTGAATGAAAATGAAGAAAAATGGTGAGGCTTTCTAATCTTATTTTTTTTTACTTTTTGAATGTGGTTGTGTTACTCCTCATCTTCCATGTATGTGTGCTTGCCTTTAAAAGGATAAGGTTTCTTTTCTTTTCTATTTTTTTTTGTCTTATGACCATTCTTAAATTTTCTTATCATTATTATTATTATCTTTTTTTCAATGGGACAGTACAATAGAACCTTCTTTGAAAGGAATTTTTCTCAAATTTAATTTCAAGTCATGATTATATAAGAGATGAGGATATCTACTCTGCATAACCTTCTTCGACTTTAAGTAGCCAGCGCTTCAGAATATTTTTCATACTATTTTAAACAATATAAATTTCTCATTACTTAAACTTTTTTTGACTTGTCAGTCAATTACAACTATGGATCTTCGCTAATAAGATGAGTTGTGATCAACTTGAGTCCCATAGATTTCTATCATAATTGCGCGAGTCTGTAATTTACTTATGAATAATAGAGAAATCAGAGACTAGGTTTATTTGAAAATGTCAGAGGAAAGCTAATTGGTAATTAAACATATTCCTAATTCATTTGAATATATCGAAAGAACTAGAAGAATTTAAGGACTATGCTCTCCATCATTACCAAAACTTATCATATCTTTTGTCGGATGCACTATCCCAAGGACATGGTACAAATTTGGAACTCCATTTGCATCTTTTTATAGTCAGTGGACTTTCATCATCTTTAAAAAACTAATAATCAGTCCATGTTCAATTGAACCTCATCAGCAGCATCCAGAACTATGTCGAAAGTTCAAAATTTACTCTATCCCCTCTCAACTAAACAACAGATGATTTACGTCACCTCCCGTACAACGCCTCCAGAAATCCTTTAAAAATCCAGAATGATATCTATTTAAGCAAACTATTTGAATAGAGCATATAGATTCTAATATTCTTTGACGACATATCCTTCAGTATCTTACATATACAGCTATCTTTTTATGTGTGGATTAAGTTGAGCGCTAATTGTAGCAGTATTTCTGCGATGTAAAAAGTGACCTCATATGTGAACTAAGATTCGAGATAGGAAGTAATGGACATTGGTATCCAATGTAGCTACACAATCCAACAAGTAAATTCAGACATACTACATCGATGAGAATAGTTAGTATTAACAAGAGTGAAGTGAATGGTCTTAGTTACCTTTACCATTATTACTTTTGTCAAAACTCTTACTAGAATTTGACATACTAGAAACAAAATCCATATTGGCTCACTCCTAATTTTAAAAGCGACTTCTATCCATTGAAGCAAAATTGACTGGTGTTGATGTTTAGGTTGCACCTGTTGTCATGTCAAACACCTAAAAAAATTCACAATTCGTTTATACAGTTCAACTAATAAATATTTCTAGGATCAAGATACATTGTTTAGAACCTTGATACAATATTTAGGGTGTACAATGAGCCTTTGTCTAAATCTTTTAACACACGTCTAGGCGATGGAACCCATAATCAACTCATTTATTAAAGATTTCCATCTTTACCTATAGTGAAGTCTGCATGTTTGCCTTCTTAAAGTTTAATAATTAACTTACCAACTCCCTAGATCTCTGTTCATTTTTTTATCGGGCGTTTGTGAGTGTATTTATGAGTGGGAGAGGTATTTTAGACATTCGGTCTCAGCCATTGATGTTACTCCACGTATCCCAATAGACATCCATTTTCGGTCAGTCACAGAATGACACGTCACACTATCCCATTTTCATCTCGAGCACACGCATTTTAACCAATCCAGATATGCCTTCCCACTATCTCCTTCTTTCAGCCAATCAGGACGCACCACCTGTTACCCTCCTTTTCTCCTGCACTAAACCCATTACTTCTAATTTTAGTTTTTAAA
>NQLW01000081.1:1290266-1322583 GCA_002312845.1 Kalanchoe fedtschenkoi
TTTACCCTAGTATGTTTGAGAACACCCACCTATTTTAGTTCGCATCTATACATATAATTTATATTATCTTAAAATGATACAATTAAGATGTAACTATACAAGACGTGATGCACAAATATGAAATGTGACGTAAAGTTTTTATTGGCAAGACAGTACTACCGATCTGGATCATCAAATCATTTTTATAACAAAGCGCGCTATCTTTTCACTTAAAAGAACATCGCAAACATGATGCAACACGTATGCATGAATGAATATTTAATAAATCAATTCTATTTTTTAGATAGACATATGCACATATTATTTCTATAATACTCACTTTCATAATAATACCAATAAAGTATTATCATATTATAACAGAGTACGTGAGAATTAAATACTCAGCTCTTCAGAACGAATAAAAAAATCCTCAAAAAACTCGAGCAATAATAATGATCCAGTATAACCTACAACTATACATTCTCAAGATCACAAACAAACTTAAAATATTATCAACACAAACTGTTTAAATGAGGATTTAATAGTCTGACTTTGGAAGCTAATAACTTCATAACTTAGCATAAAAAGGTTATGATTTTTATACCGATAGGAAGCTTGTTTTGAATAAAATAATGTGGACATAAGAATTATATAATTTGGGTATTGAAAAATCAAGTTTCAGACTCTCGAAATAGCATGTGGGACCTGTCAAATTTTACAGATAAATTCGTACTCCTAACTTCAAAACAATGTTTCTCCCTAACCAAGAATAATTTGAATATGTGCCATATATCCATAAAAAGTATATTTTGTGTATAACATGTTTAGAGAATAAATTACTCAATTCATATATCAAAAAGGAAGATATTTTCATCCGAAATCATTACACGGAACTATCCAAAACCTGCAGACTCCTTCCTACTCTTACTTTTGAATCAAATTATCTCATTACTCGAAATTTGAAACTTACATAATATAATTAAAAAGTTCTTTTTGTGTAAAATAGCTTAGAATTTAGAAAAACTATAAATCGGTAATGGAAACTCAATATTGCTGGCTTAGTTCATTTGTATAATTTTGTTAGGGGTCTAGATAAGTCGTTTATGCAGGAACCTGCATTTGCCAAATGTGACGATTGGAACTTGTTATGACCAATGATGACCAAAAATGAAGAAGAGTGGTGAGGGGATTCTAATCTTTCTGGTTTTTGTTTTAAAAAAATATTATAATGCGACTGTGTTACTCCTTATCTTCCATGCATGTGTACCTGCATTTAAATAGGATAGAGTTTCTTTGTTTTTTGACTTAGACCCATTCTAAAATTTTCTTATCAATATTATTATAATCATTTTTTACTTGGACATTACAACATATCCCCCTTCAAAAGAATTTTTTTCCTTGAATTTAATCTCAAGTCGTGAGTATCTAAGAGATGAGGATATCTAACAGGTATATTTTTGACCCTATTTATATGCCAATGAACGTTTTAGGGGTCAGTTGCAGTCAAACAAAATCGGTAAGTACCGAGTCGAATTAAGAGGATCAAAAGGTTTGCTTGGCACTAGTAACTTAATTCATATCTATTTAATCTAGATATAAGAATTAGAAGTTGTTGAAAAATTAATAACTACGTGAAAAACTACGAAAGATAGTTAGAATTGAATAGATAAGATAAGCATCTTAAAATTGCTACTTCACCTATGTTGAATGCAAACTCTCATGTATTTTTTGAAGCTTAAATAATCATCCACAGTATATCATGAAGTTCATATAACTGCTCAATAGTTTACTATGAGTCCATCTTTTGAGTGTTCCTATGCAGTAATTATTTACTAAAATTGACTTTGCATTGTGTTGTTACCAAACATAATTATCAACCATAATAAATAAATAAAGTTAAAATACGGAAATAACATGATCAAAACACAATCGTTTTATATACAAAGTGAGGTCTATGTTTGTCCACAAGGTTATCAACTTAAGGAGGTTCTCAACTGATCCACCCTATATATCTATATATATATAGAGAGAGAGACCGATATTTGACTAGTCAATCCAGTATCAAACATCAAAACTAATTATTATAGTCAATTTAAAATGGTTAAATATAATTACTTAGGTATAATACAAATTCAAATAATTCTGCATTTAAATCCTACTATCAGGATCTTGTCCAAGTACTATGAAGAAATTGCTTATTATTTAAGAGTGACCGATACCGGATAAAGAAAAAAATCAAAGAAGGCTCAAGGAAACTAATTAACCACCATCTAGTACCATAACATAGAGCTCGCTCGTATCTAAATGAGGAAATAAAATAACAGATGAGTCAAAATGTCTCAGTGAGTAAATAAACCGCATGTACAATGGTGAGCTAAGAAGTTACTTTACAATACTTGTGGTAAATATTTATTATTCAATAATATTATTACATATGGCTCACCATTCGTACTTTACCCAAGTATGTGTGAGATCACTCACCCTTATTAGTTCTCATGTATACATATAATTTATATTGTATAAAGATGATATAATTCAGATACAAGTATATATGACATAATGCACAAATATGAATTGCGACTTAAACCTCTTATCGGCTACGAAGTCATCACTATCGATCCAAATCATCAAATTATTTATATAATAAAACGTGCTATCTTTTTGTATAATAGAAAATCGTAAACATGATGCAACGTGTATAGATGAAAAAAATACTCAACAAATCAATTTACTTTATCTGATAGGCATTCACATATATGTCTAGATTACTTAATTTCATAATAATACTAATAGAGTATTATCATATTATAATGAGTACGTGAGAATTAAATACTCACCTCCTCTGAGCGAATAATAAATAATCAAATAAACTATAATTTTACATTCTATAAAGATCACAAACAAGTTTAAAACCGCGCTACCTCCTTAAACATACCTTTAATAGTCCAACTTTTGAAGTTGACAACTTCATGACCAGACATAATAAGGTTGCAATTTTTACTTGTAGAAAGCTTGTTTTGAACTTAAAAATTTAGATACAAAAATCATATAATTTGGATATCAAAAGTTTATTTTGAGCTGAATATATTTTACTAATTCTATTAGTTTATGTTGATTACATCTTTCTCACAAGTAATTCTAAGGATCACATGGATCAGCTTAAACTATTCTCATATGCTAATGTTGTTCTTAAATACTTGGGCTTAGCTAAATACTTTCTTGTCATTGACATTTTAAGATATTTATGTGGTATTTTTTATATTAAAGGAAATATGCTCCAAAGATCCTTCAAGACACTGACCTTATAGCATGTAAACCTAGCAACATTTGCATCGATCCACATTAGAACTTGACTTTCATGGTGTCCCTCTCATTGATCCAGAGCATTATAGAATACTAATTGGAAGACTAGTGTATTTGACTATCACAAGATCTGGCATTTATTTTGTAGTACACTGTCTTATTCAGTAGTTAGCAAGTCCTTGTGAAAAACATATACATGTTACTTCTCGTTGTGTGAAATATACTGAATTAAGCTTCAAGTTAAGGTCTTCTCAACTTAGTTAACTCTAATTTGGCACTATCAGCTTGCAGTAATGCCGATTGGAGTGTCTGCCTCCTAGCCATAATTCCACATGTTATAATTGTGGTTAGGATATTCAATAATCGACTCGAAGTGTAAGAAGTTGCCAGCCATAACTAGGCATCTACGGATGCTGAGTATAGAGCTATGGTTAATGTAACTTTAGAAATCATGAAGCTTCTAAATCTTCTCAAATGCTTGCAAGTCCTTACTGTTACCCCAACTCCTGTTGTGTGTAATTGTAAGTTCGTCATGATCCTTGCTCGCTATATGAACAAATAAGTAAATTAAGATGGTGTGTCATCTTCATAAGGATAAATTTCGGAATAATATTATCAATCTTCATCATATCTTCAGCTCTGAGCAGACGACTGATATTGTGATTAAAATTTCTCTTCTGGTGTATTTTGTCATTTACTTTGCAAGATTGGCCTTCATGATCTTTGTCAGGCCCATCTTAAGGTCCATCTTAAGGTGGAGTCGTACTAGAATCAGACACCTCTAATGAGTTGCAACTCTCTGGTCCCCTCCGGCTTGAAGTCATCATCTAGGGCCAAGATTAATTCATTTGAAAGGTGTTGGCACTCGTTGTTTTTCTCAACGTCAAGACCGGTTCATTTGAAAAGGACCGGAACACATTGCTTGACTTATGCGCCTCTCGATCTCCCCTTTGAACTTAGCCGCTCAACGTTTTGGAATAAGATAATAGCAATATGATACCGTTTTCTTCTTATAAATGTAGAGCTTTCTCATTTATTTCCCTTCTTGATTATGTAAGAATAATAACTTCATTCTCCTCATCAATGAAGTTTAATAAGTTATTTAAATCTTCTTTGCACTTCAATTAACATATTACTCCCTCCGTCTTGTAGTTTAAGGTTAATTTGATTAAATTAAGATGTATTAAATGCTAGAGGTTGAACAAATTTAATGAGTGTGTGGTTGATGTTTTTTTTAAAGGGATAAAACCCAAAAGGGGCCCTGAACTATCGCCACTTACCCAATTGTGGTCAGAACTACCACGATTTCCAAAAAGGGTGCGATGAAAAAAAAATTGTACTGATTTTCTAAAATAAAATTTACCATCACATTCCCAAACTACTATTATTGTAAGACTTAGATTTGTGTGCGAAAATTACGTCGTTTGGTTATCAAAAGACAACGTTTTCTTTATGTGCACAAAACGATATAATTTATTTTGATAACCAAATGACGTAATTTTCGCACACAAATCCAAGTCTTATAATAATATTAGTTTAGGAATGTGATGATAAATTTTATTTTAGAAAATTAGTCCAATTTTTTTTCATTGCACTCTTTTTGGAAATCATGGTAGTTTTGACCGCAATTGGGTAAGTAGTGATAGTTCAGGGCCCCTTTTGGGGTTTTCTCTTTTTTTGAATTCATGCAAAAAGTAAAATTGATAGATTATTACTGGTGATGAATGATTTTTTTATTGATTATGATAAAGAAGTGATTAATGTTTGATGTTTTAAGGTAGTTGTTGATATTAAATAAGTATTGAAAATTGTTAAGTGACAAGTAAAAATAAAAAAAAATTAATTAAATGACATGTAAAAAGTAACAGAGAATAATTTTTTTGTTTTTTTGAAGGAAAATATTTGTGCTTCTAAAAGAGAGTTGGCCAAACCAAAGCATTTCTTGGTTTACACGTTGGAAGAACATGCACGGTAGACTTTTATTATAAAGGACAAAATCCTTTTTGGCGTGTTGGGGGCTCGGTTCTGTATCGGCCCCTACAGAGGGCCTGGTTTCTTTTGTTTCGGCCTACTGCCCGCGCGTCCTCACCATCTCTTCTTTCAAAGGAAATAAAAAAATATCTCAAATTTGAGACGACTTATTTGTTTCAACCCATTCATTTATTCTTCAGGTTTGGGGCAGAAAAGTAGTGGAAGTCAGGACAGGACGCGCATATAATGTGATGTGTGAGTCGGCAAGTTGTGAATGTGGCAGCCGAATTAGACTCGCCCGCCACTATCGGGGCGAAGAAGAATCATTCTATTCCATTCCGTTCCACTTACTATTTTCAATTCGAATTGGATCCTCTTCCATCTTCTACCACCTCAACTCTCTTCATTCTTACTCTATCCTCGTCGCTCATTCATTCTGTTCCCGCACAACCCTGCCACTGCTACGGCTCGTCATTCTTTATGGAGAAGTATTTGAGAGACAACTTCGACGTCCCGCCCAAGCGCTCTTCCGAGGACGCCCTCAGGAGATGGAGATCCGCTGTTTCCGTTGTCAAAAATCCCCGTCGGCGGTTTCGTATGGTCGCCGATCTAGCTAAGCGCGCAGAAGCTCAGCGCAAGCGCTCTAAGCTACAGGTCTCTTCATTTGTTTTATCTCATTTACACATTCTTCCATGATGATCCATTTTTTCCGTGTTTCCCTGTGATTTCATCCTGGACAGCTGTCCATCCATGATTTGAATATATGCACATACGGGTGAACATATTCTCAGAGTCAATATTTTGAAAATTCTTCAATCCTGACCCCCGAGTGGTCAACTTTTACTACTGCTCCATATGAGTGGAATGTAGATTCATCCTTCAATGTACCAGCTACAGCTGGCCCCGTCCGTTCTTAGCTTGGTTACCCAGACAATTACATTCATGTTGTTTGATCATCAAGTGCAAATGCTCAGTAGTTTCATTCGTTTGATTTTTGAGTTTTTTTATTCAATTAAAATGATAGAATAGTAGCTATTCAGGGTCAAAATGGGTATGTGTTTTCAGTAGATAAAATTTGAATACAACTATTTACATGGAGTTAGTCCATACAGTTGAGCTGGACCACCTCTTGCCGTGATCATCAGCTTGTGAGGGACTTTAATTTCATTTTTTAGCTCCCCAGCATTTACTTCAACAACGGGTAGCTACAAATACAACTTGCTAACATGTTTGACCACTATGAGTCAATGTGTGAATGCTTGTTTTGGTAGATTCCACTGACTGTGATCATCAACTTGTGAGCATCATGTATGGTCAAGTACTAGGTAGCTCCTTAATATCAGAGCAATTGTAGCTAACCAAACTGGGTTCTTCAGAGAGCATTAATATTCCGTTTTTTCATTTAACTTTCTATCGATATGTGCCTGTCATGAGATATAATTAGATGTAATGAAGAGCTGATTGTTGTGGTGGATTGTGAGCATAGAATCTAATATTTAGTAGCATCTGTTATGATTTCCTTTTGAATTCAGGTCTTTATTCTTTTCTTCCGTAATGACTTTGGATGAAATTCATGAATAGCTATGGATAACTCCGTTTTGGTCTGTATGCCTAAAGTCATACATCAAAAACTCTCACCGCAGTGAACTCTCTTATCTATGATTTTGCATCTTTCTTGTACCTGTTAAAGAAGAAAGTACCTAACCATCAACAATAAATGTATGGTCATCACAAAATCAAGCTGTTCGGAGGTCTCTCGGGTGATCAATGGAAAGATATCCGTCCAAAGTGACCTCAATGTGATTTTAGGGAAGTCGCATCCCGCTCATGGTTTTTCCTTATATGACATCAATAATAAGATCTGACTCTGAACTCTAATTTTGGAGAGGTGATCCAAAGTGCATGGCGGACTTGCACTTTGGTTTTAAATCAAATTGAATCAATGCTTTTGAGAAGACACTCTTGGGAAGTTCTTTAGTTTTTCATTCTAGTTGGATCATAACATGCTGAAACTTAAACTTAATGTGTTGTCATTTCACTCTCTCTGATTTACAGGAAAAAATCAGAGTTGCTCTTTTCGTACAAAAGGCAGCCTTACAATTCATTGATGGTATGATTTCATCATTACTGAGATGTTTTCTGTATGTTATCTATTTTTATGTTTCACTAATTCTAATGTTGAACAGCTGGAAATAAAACTGAGTACAAGCTAACAGACGAGGTTAGAGAAGCTGGTTTCGGAATTGGTCCAGATGAACTTGCATCTATCGTGCGCTCTCATGATATAAAGAGCTACAAAGACCACTCAGGTGTTGAAGGCCTAGCTAAAGAAGTATCTGTTTCCTTGACTGACGGTATCTCCGCAAAGGATATACCTTATAGACAAAAAATTTACGGCGCTAACCGTTATGTGGAAAAACCTTCTCGATCATTTTGGATGTTTGTGTGGGACGCCCTGGCCGACTTAACTTTAATCATCCTCATGGTTTGTGCTGTCGTTTCCATCGGTGTTGGAATTGCTACTGAAGGGTGGCCCAAAGGCATGTATGATGGACTGGGCATTATACTGAGTATATTGTTAGTAGTGATGGTGACTGCAATAAGTGACTATAGGCAGTCACTCCAATTCAAGGACCTTGATAAAGAAAAGAAAAATATATTCGTCCACGTCACAAGAGATGGGTCAAGACAAAAAATCTCCATCTATGATCTGGTAGTTGGTGATGTAGTTCATCTATCTATTGGTGATCAAATACCCGCAGATGGACTTTTCATTTCAGGTTATAGCTTGTCGATAGATGAATCAAGTTTGTCAGGTGAGAGTGAACCGGTGAATGTAGACCAGAATAAGCCATTTCTCTTAGCTGGGACAAAAGTGCAAGATGGTTCTGGAAAGATGCTGGTGACAGCTGTTGGCATGAGGACTGAATGGGGAAGACTTATGGTTACATTGAGCGAAGGGGGAGATGATGAGACACCTTTACAGGTGAAGCTTAATGGGGTGGCAACTATAATTGGAAAGATTGGTCTGGTTTTTGCCATAATAACATTTTTGGTTTTGGTTACAAGGTTTTTAGTTGAGAAGGCTCTTAGCGGTCACTTGAGTGATTGGTCATCAGGTGATGCTTTAAAGCTTCTTAACTATTTTGCGATAGCAGTCACAATAATCGTCGTTGCTGTCCCGGAAGGTCTACCATTGGCTGTGACATTAAGTCTTGCCTTTGCTATGAAGAAACTGATGAATGACAAGGCCCTTGTTAGACATTTATCTGCATGTGAGACTATGGGTTCAGCTGGCTGCATTTGTACAGACAAGACAGGAACTTTGACTACAAATCATATGGTTGTTACAAAATTATGGATGTGTGAGGAAACTAAAATGGTGGATAATGCTAACAAAGATTTCAAATCTTCCATCTCTGCTAGTGTCATGCCTGTTTTATTGCACTCTATTTTCTTGAATACAGGATCTGAGGTGGTATTTGGGAAAGATGGGAAAAGAAATATAATAGGCTCTCCAACCGAAGCAGCTATTTTAGAATTTGGTTTGTTATTGGAAGGAGACTTCAATAAAATTAGGGAAGAGTGTAGTATACTCAAGGTTGAACCTTTCAACTCAGTAAGGAAAAAGATGTCTGTGCTCGTGTCTCTTCCTGGTGGTGGGCGTCGTGCATTCTGTAAAGGTGCATCTGAAATTGTCTTAGGTATGTGTGACAAGATTGTCAATGAGAACGGTAAAACTGTGGCTGTCACTGAAGAACAACGAAAAAGCATAAAAGAGGTTATAGATGGTTTTGCTTCTGAGGCCTTAAGAACTCTATGCTTGACTTTCAAAGATGTGGGCGTGACTTCTAACGTGGAAGATATTCCTAGTGACGGCTATACATTGATAGCAGTTGTGGGTATTAAGGACCCTGTTCGTCCAGGTGTAAGAGAAGCTGTACAAATTTGTTTGGCCGCTGGAATCGTTGTGCGCATGGTGACTGGTGATAACATCAATACTGCGAAGGCAATAGCAAGAGAATGTGGCATTTTGACTGATGATGGCTTAGCAATAGAAGGTCCTGATTTCCGTGCTAAAAGCCCACAAGAAATGAAAGATATTATACCAAAACTTCAGGTGGCTTTCTTCGAATATATTTTTTGAAAATGTTTGGATGGTGAATTTTAAATTCTCTCAAATCACGACTCTTCCGTGCATTACTGTTTCTGTAGGTTATGGCTCGATCATTGCCTTTGGACAAGCACACACTAGTCACACAGCTGAGGAATACCTTCAAGGAAGTCGTGGCTGTGACAGGAGATGGCACCAATGATGCTCCTGCACTCCATGAGGCAGACATCGGACTTGCAATGGGTATTGCTGGAACAGAGGTATATCACCAGTCTCAGTTATACACTGCAATTTTATTGCTAAATTAGGACATTAAAGCATGATTGTTATACATATTGAACGAAGCATATGCCAAATCATTCCTTTAGTAGTTTACTTTACTTGCAAAGCAAACTTGGGTCCTTTAATTTAGATTTTAGAGCATGGATTTTATCACCTATGTATCTATAGTATGCCGTCTTCTAAATGTACTAAAAGTATAATATGTTCCTTGCAGGTTGCCAAAGAAAATGCCGATGTCATCATAATGGATGACAACTTTACAACAATTGTGAATGTTGCCCGATGGGGTCGTTCAGTGTATATCAACATCCAGAAGTTTGTACAATTCCAATTGACAGTCAACATTGTGGCTCTTATGATAAATTTTGTATCTGCTTGCATCTCAGGTTGTGTTTCTAACAAGAGGCTTGCGTACACATGCAACCATGACTTAGAAGTTCTTCCTTATAGAAAAGATATCTCTAACTAAAGGGAATTTGTTTTGTTTCAGGTTCTGCCCCTCTTACGGCTGTTCAACTGTTGTGGGTAAACATGATCATGGACACCCTTGGAGCGTTAGCCCTTGCAACAGAGCCACCAACTGACAAATTAATGCAAAGGCCACCAGTTGGACGAAATGTGAGCTTCATCACCAGGACTATGTGGAGAAATATTATCGGTCAAAGTATATACCAGCTGTCTGTTCTTCTGGTTCTTACATTTTGTGGAAAGAAGATCCTCAATCTTACCGGCACGAATGCTACTGATGTTCTCAACACTTTCATTTTCAACTCTTTTGTGTTTTGCCAGGTAATGTTAGGATAACTTGAGTTAGCATGACATCTAACAACTTACTCTTTGTTGTTTTACATCTCTTGCCTGCCCTTGTATTTCAGGTGTTCAATGAAATCAACAGTCGCGATATGGAGAAGATAAACATTTTCAGTGGCATGTTTGACAGTTGGGTATTCCTAGGAGTAATAATCTCAACAGTGGCATTTCAAGTCATTATTGTTGAGTTCTTAGGTGCCTTTGCAGACACTGTACCTCTTAGTTGGGAGCAATGGATTGCTAGCGTACTAATAGGAGCGGCTAGCTTACCAGTGGCAGTTGTACTTAAGTGCATTCATGTTGAAAAGCAGTCTACCCCACCGACACAACATGATGGTTATGAACCACTTCCTAGTGGCCCAGACTTGGCGTGAAATTTCAACCAGCAACTGTGAAACCAAGCGGACATGAACTGGATTCTTCAAATCCCCCTGCAGGCTGCATGCACCTCATGCTCTAAAAACGTTCGCGTTTCCACTCAAACTTGGCATTTGAAGTGTATTTACAAAATCCATATATATTTTAGGTAAAGTAGGTAAGGGAAAATAGATTTTTCTACCCAATTTTGTTACATATAATCCTTATTTGTGCGTGATGAACTGATGATCCAAGGGTAACTATTTAATTAGTGGAAGTTAAAAGAAATTCTCTCACGCCTACTCAGTACAATATCACTTTTTTGATGATCCTCCCCTGGCCCAGTTTGCACAACCCAGAAAATGGAAGGACAACCATTTAGGTTCCATGCTAGATCACAGTGGGGCAAATTAGTTTAATTGTATTACAAACATTTGTGATGCTAGATGACAAATGTTATCAGCAAAAGGAAACAATGAATTGAGCCATTCAAAGCATTCCTTAAACGTCATCTCATTGCCAATGACAAAACTTACCATAGGAATCAGAAAAACAAATCCTATTTAATCACATACTTAGTATTTGAGTGTTTCCAATGCTCTACAACAAGTAACCCACATCTTCTACAATATAAAACCTAAAGTAAGAAACTTTAGCTGGCTGTGTTCCTTCTGAGTTGCTACTCTGATGAGTGATTGGCTGGTCTTCTAACAAATAACTTGCTGATATCTTCTGTCACAACATTGCTCCTGCATATATCCATATACAGATCTTTAGAACGCACAGTTTTTCCGTAAATAACAATTACAGAAGAATCCAAAGAAACATTTAATAATGTAACTGTATCAAAGCAACACAATCAACACGAGGAGGGTGATTACTAGAACTACAAGTCGGATTCTTTCATGTATTATGTTCCAACCCACCTCCCATTGAGCTGTGGTGGAACCAACAAGCCATCAGCACTAACATTCCTAGAACGCAACAAGGTTCCTTTCGGTAGTTTTGCTCGTGTGAAAGAAGAGGGTGATCCATTTGCTGTTCGCTTGCGTGATGCAGTTTCAGCCATAGCAGCTGTAACTCGAGAATTGTGGTTATTGCTACTGAACATATGAGATGACAAGTCAGGAGAGCTCAACAGGAGAGAGGCATCAGGAAGTTTGTCGATGGAAGGTTCAGACGACGATGTAGCATTTTGGAAATGCTGGCGTACTGGCTGCTCAACCTTTCTGCATATTAATACCATCAGAAATAACAAAGCCAAAAACAGTTCTGGGACTATAACTAATATAATGTGTCTCCCTTCATTTTCAGAATAGGACAAGCAGTAGATGGGATAAATAATAAAAGCACAAGTCATTTCCTTCAAAAAATATCTTTTAAAAAAGAGTAAGACCCGCCGAAACTACTTAGCAGGCTGCAGTCTCAACTGGGACTGAGTGCTTTTCCTGAAAGGCCACAGAGACCTACCGAAAACTGGCCAATACAACTCCAACTATGCCCAGTTAGAACAAGACTGATCTTCCCATTAGTTGCAAAAAACATATTGTGAGCACGCTTTTCATATCACCTAGATAGGGCATATCATTTTCGGTTTTCCCTTGAAAAACTACAATTATAATCCCAGCAAGACAAAAGTAGATTTGAGCTGTCAGTGAATAGGTCTCCAAATTGATATTTTGCAAACAAATCAAGAAAGGAAACTGGCATCCTTGCAAAAAAAAATATATATATATATTTGCTACTACGCTTGGGAAACCACAAATCAGATAGCACAATAGATAACAACCAATCTGCAATATCAGCGGAAATACTTAGTCCACTCTCCAGCTACCGAATCAGATCCAATGTCGATTATTTAAGATATGACACTAGTACGTAAAATCAGTTAGCCGCACAAGTTAAGCAAAGAAAACCTAATTCGGAATTACAGAGAAGAAAAAGAAGATCATTTACTGGTTGTCGTGAGGAGGAGGCGAAATAGGGCGAGATTTAACGTCGGAATTCTTGTCTGACTGTTTGTGAGCATCTTCTTCGTCAGAGGAGGAAGCGTAATCAACCAGAGGCATCTCGTTCTTTGGCTTCTTTCTTCTCTTCCGCCCACAATTACGATTTCGATAAATCACAGAATTCTTGGTTCAAAGCGGTCTGAATTTGGGCTTATGCATAATTTTGATGTTGGGGAATCGTAAGGTTAGATTAGTAAATTTGACATTTAAGAATATTTAATTGGTGTTCTTGAAGTCCGCCACTATCCTGTAACCGGTGTAAACCCTAGTCTAGACTGCAATGAGGATTAATATGGTACAATAGTCGAATTTGCTACTGGAGAGAGGACATTCTTTTCACCGGTAAGTTCAATTTAATTTTCATTTTCTCAGGAGTCGTAGAGATCTGGGAATTCGTGAATTGTACGATATCCGTTTTCTGGTATTCTGCTGGCGATGATTGTGGTCTGGTGTCGATTTTGAGTTTCGGGAGTTTGGTATGATGCTGTGCAGCTCATTTGATGCTTGATTTTATCGGATTATCGGTTGCATCGGGTATGTGGCTAATTCCTCGATTTTTTAGGACTTGCGTTGGGGGGGATTGATGGAAAAAGTTGCAGAGGCTGTTAACAAGGTTAAAAAGGATTGGGGGGAGATGTTTGTTCAAGTTGAAGGCCATATTTAAGTCTATTGAAGAATGTGGGAAAGCAGGAAGGCCCGCTGATGACAACACTTCACTCCTTCAATTGAATAGGCTTGCTCAGGATGGACTCTCTACTCTTTCATCCCTGCAGTTTCAACTTGATCTTCTAGCTCCACACTTCCCTCATATAATGAAGTTTAAGGTGCGCAGTCCTTGTTGGAGTCGTGGAAGAACCAACTCCACAGTTCCAACAATTTCACTTTCTTCTAAACATGTCTCTCTTTTCTGCTCATCCCTGTCTAGTTTGGTGCTTAGCAATTCATAGTAATCAATTGGCTATTTTTGTGACCACCTGGTACATAACCGAGATGCTTTTATTATCTTATTTTTAGCTTGCGTGTAAACTGGAAAAAGGCTAATTTGCAAGCCAAGGCCAACATGAGAAAAGCAGCTCAGAAGGAGGTAACTGTTTTGCCTATCTGACCCCTAGTTCAGCAAAGTGATAGTCTGTGATACATAAATCTAACAAGGAATAATATCTTGCTATTGAAAAATTCGTTTGTCATCGTATAACAATGTTGAAAGCATTTATGTTTCTACCTGATCTCACTGAGTATAGTCCCTTCCAACATGGTTTTGTTCATCTCTCATGTATGCTTGAGATTCCAAATACAATTTTCAAACTGGTCCGAAGTATTACTCTCATAATTAGGTTCTAATTATTATCTATCTCCACCTCTTGTAAGATACTCGAATCATATTCTTTGATCTGATGCAGAGAGAACTTCTTTTGGGGAGTGGTGAGGAGTCAACCATTCGCAGACGTAACTTGCAGTATGTTCTCCATGTGGTCTTTATCTCTTAAGTATTGGAACCTGATTGTCTCTTTCTATTACCATTGAAGGCTTCAGCAATCTCTTGGGGAAATGTCATAGAATTTTATGTTAATGGCATGTTCAGTTGAATGGTATAATCATCATAGCTGCTCTTAATTTTGCAGAACAAAGGCTGGAATGACAACAGCAGCTGAAAGTATCACAGATAGTCTTCGCCGCACGCTTCAGCTTATGGTGCAGGTTTGACCCTCTTTCATTGATGAGTTTTGTCCAGATATTTGTCTATGCCTAATGTTAGTTTCACGGTCCATCTCTTTGTACTTTGTACCAAATTTCTATTTTTGTTTTATGCTTTATTATTTGGAGGATGAAGACATACCTTAATTATGATATCTATCAAAAAAATTATGTGCAGGAGGTAGAAAGAAATGCAAATGCACTGATGACTGTAGGTAAATCATTTGTTTTGGTATGATTTTATTGAAAAAATATCTCAGCTGACAAAACTAGCTGCTCCATATTTCTGATGAGTTGTAGATATTGTGGCTGCAAAAAGCATAGTTTTACCCAAATTATCTTGTATCAGCGACTTGTTATATAAATGGAAATATGTGTGTTCATTATCTAAGAGAGTCAGGTGGTCAATGTGAGAGAAAGACCTCCACTGGGCAAATTTGATTCCATTGCTAGATTTTTTAACTAGTTGTGTGATGTGTTAGATCGGATGCAGTGATATTAGAAATATGGTGCTAAGCTAAATACCATTTCATTGGGCTGTTTTTATGCAGAGGAGTCCTACAATTCTGAAGAAAGCTGAAAGTGAGTACAAGGGGCACAGGTCATTGCTGATGCGAACACGAAATCTGCTCTCTACAATGCAGCGTCAAGATGTACTTGACAGGTGAAATAGAAAACAAAGCTCATGCCATTACTTCCATTATAACCACAGATCTGTACATCTATATCTTAAGTATCCTCTGTTGATGTTTATGTGGCAGGGTGATCGTCACTATTGGACTTTTCTCATTTGCTGTTCTGTATGTGGTCTCAAAACACATGGGGTTGCTGAAGTTACAGATAACGGTAACAGCAGCAATAAAAGCTGGCATGGCCAGGAAACCTGATGCGGTGTTGCAAGGCAATGAAGTTGTCTTCGACGGAGCTCCAGTTCATGAGAATGGAGTTGGGACCTAGTTCATGAGAATGGAGTTGGGACCTCCGATGCACGGCCGCTAGGAAACCTAATGCATGATGAATTTTAGTTCATGTTGAAATATATACATAGTTGTCATTGAGTCACTGCTCCCATCCAGGGGCCCTTGTATTCTTTTCTTTTTTCCTTTGTTGGAGTATAAATATAAATTTCATTATTAGGGAATTCGCTTTAATCTAGACAGTTAAAATCATCTTAGTGTCTAAAAGAAGGATCCTAACAGTTCTCTGTCTCCGTTGCTATAGTCTTTCTGTCGAATTGAGGCATTGGGCAGGGGTGTATTGATTTGGTTCACTTCGATTTTTGGAAAAAATTTAAATTGAACTATTCATAATCGGTTTGAAAAATTTAAAATCAAATCCTTAGCCTTAAAAAAACAATTTGAATTAAAATATGAGATTCAATTTAATTTTTTATATTATATATATAATTAAATTTGTATATTATGTCAAACTATATTGAAACGATTTTTATTTGGTTTAAAAAAATCATAAATCAAACCAACCATTAGTAGTCGCTTTTCCAAAAAGTAAAATCGTAACAAAAAAAATAGCATCTCAAATTGGATTCGATTCATCTTTTTATTGATTTTTACTTACACTCCTAGCATTTAGTCATGCGATGGATGATGTCAATGAGCTATTGAGTCACCTGATGGATGCTCTTGCTTGAGAACAACTAAAGTTTTTTTTTCAAATTTCGGTCCAACTTATGAAATCCACCTTCCAACCCGCATTAACAGAAAAGATATAAAAAAGGCAAAATAAAAAAAATAATTTCCCTAAATTTAAAATAATATCTGAAATCGGTTAATAAATTTTAGATTTTATATTCATTAGTTGATTTATCAAATTTTGATAAGTATCACCAAATTAATTGAATTTATTAATTTTATAAAGAGATGGGGAACATGCATTTTAACATTTAATTTTAACGAGTGAATTGATGTAATTTAAATCGACAACTACAAAGAAATAAAAGCAAAAACAAAAAGATAGAACTGAAGAGGAACATTCTAAGATTTCTACTTAATCTATGCTGCAGGTAAAACTAAACACGTTATTATAGTATTCTAATAAATCATCCAAATCATGCTATTTTACTAATCAGAATAATTACATAATACTACATTATAGATTCGACTTTTGGATGTTCCTACAGAAAAAATTTTATACTACAATTGATTTCATGCTATGTTGTCTCCTGATTTTGATCTTCATAGCTCACAACATTATCAAAAGATGATGAAACAAATGTTTTCCTAAACATGTAGTTAAAAATATATGATAAATGAATTACTAATTATTTCTATACAATCTTCCGATTCTAGTCTTCTGTTGCCTAAGGATATTGACTACAATTAGAAAATCATCCAGCCAAACCTGATTCTGATAGTCCTGGATTGAAACACTTTAGTTTGGAGGAGGGTGACATAATTGACATAATTCAATCACAATATCTAATTCTTCTAACATTCTTATTCATACTCTGAACTAATACAAATGATAGTACCTAAAGCCTTGTTTTGTTACACTTAGGTCTTGTTTTGTTGCTCTTATTGAGAGCTATTAAGAGATCTCTATTAAGAGATCACTTGTTTTTTTGTACTTAATAAATATTCAGTAAATTTAAATTATTCATTCTCAATATTACATTTGAATCGGTCAGAACTCTTCTGAAACCTATCTGAACCCCCAAACCCATCGCCTCTCAAAGCTTCGATTTTTCACCACCAAATTAAATGACTCTCCTCCACATACGTGAGCCAATCAGTCGAAGAAGTCACACAACAACCCACAAACGCTCTCTCCTAGGACTCGACCAGGTTCCCCATAAGTAGATTGCTGGCCATGACAACTATTACACCATTGAATCCCTTGTATCGCTTCCCTCCTCCTCTGCTGCCCCACATAATTGTCCTCCCCACCACCTTCTTGAATTGATACACCAGGCCTACTATAAACCAATCTAACTACTTCGACTATTGCACTAGTTTGAGCTTCCACAAGAACAAGAGGAGTGTGCTTGCTGCAGCTCACAAATTCAACTATCAAGCCTTTCGTGTTGAGGATGCGGCTAATCTCATGTCTTCCTACCTTTAAACTCTGGAAGGCTGGTGGTGCCCCCGACTGCAGAGATTATGAACACGAAGACCGGCACTGATGCCGATCATGAAGAAACATGAGGTTGCTACCAGTCCATATTGCTGGATTTCAAAGTCGGACAGGAAATCTTCACTTTGCAACCATTGTTCCTACTGCATGTTTTAATGCAATCCACATTACTGGAAACACAACTATAATGATGATAAGGAATATCCCCCATCAAATGATGGACGAGTGTTTTAAAATATCACTCTAATTTCCTCTCCTCTTCTCTAGAATTGTCATCAATCTTCATCAGCTCCAATGGATATGGTGGTATATTTGTCTTAATATTGCTATATCTATCTTGACAGCTGTGTAAATAATCTTCCTCTCTATTCAATTATTGTGGAATCAATTGAATTCTGTTACTGAGGAAGCAAAACATTTATACCCGCAGCTAAACAGAGTAGCTGAGGGAGAAGAAGTAAACGGCGCCGTTTACACAAGGCGCTAAAGGAACGAACTCAACGAGATCAAACGATAGCGTTTTGAGGAGGCGCGAAAGTCTTCTCTTTTTGAGAAACATTGCGTTCTGGCTGCTGCTCAGGATGCTCTTCTGCTGAACTGGAGCTGCTTCCTCTCCTGCTGGCTGGCTGAGACCCCCCCTCAAGCTCCACCACAAAGAGGTCATGGAGGTGAAGCTTGCGCAATAATGGAAGAAATGCAGCTGGAGGAAGAGGTGGTGAGAATGTCAGCTGGTTGGTCTTCAGATTTCACAAAATAAGGTCGAATGACACCTGCAGCAATCTGATCACGAACCAGATGACAGTCAATCTCGATATGTTTAGTGCGTTCATGAAAAACCAGATTTTGAGCAATGGCAAGGGCAAATTTACTGTCACTGGCAATGGACACTGGAGCTGCGACTTCAACTTGCAATACTCTCAAAATACCAATAAGCCAGATAACTTCACAAGTGACATTAGCCATGGCTCTATACTCAGCTTCTGTAGAAGATCTGGACACCGTGGGCTGCTTCTTGCACTTTCAGGAAATCAAAGAGGACCCAAGGAATATGAAGAAACCCGTGACAGACCTCCGAGTAAGGGGACATGCTGCCCAATCAGAATCACAAGCAGCAGAAAGAACAAGGGAAGAACCAGAATTATACAGAAGACCTTTGCCTGGAGCTGTTTTCAGATAACGAACAACCCTGGTAAATGCATGCATATGATGGTCACAAGGCTGAGCCAGAAATTGACTCAAACAATGAACAGCAAAAGCAATATCAAGTTTGGTTACTGTGAGATACACAAGGCGCCCAACAAGTCTTCTGTAGCGGTCTGGTTCAGACAGAGGAGAACTAGTGGTGACAGCAAGTTTATGATTGACATCAATTGGAGTGGAGACAGGTTTGCAAGCTGTTAAACCAGTCTCAGCAAGAATATCAAGAGTATACTTGCGTTGACACAAAGAAAGACCAGTAGCTGACCTTGCAATTCCAGACCTAGGAAATGTTTAGCCTTCCCAAGATCTTTTAGCATAAACTTGGAGCTTAAATGTTGCTTTAGTTTGGTCATCAACTGAGGAGAGTTGCCTGACAGCAGAATATCATCAACATAAATCAGAATAATGACAAACTGGTCACCAGAGGAAAGAGTAAAAAGAGAGTGATCTGAGCAGCACTGTGTGAAACGAAAATCCACAAGAGCTTGAGACAGCTTGTGAAACCATTGGCGAGGAGCTTGTTTGAGACCGTACAGAGATTTGAGAAGCTTGCACACAGGTTGAACATAAGATTTTTTATCAGAGATCTTGTACCCCGGAGGAAGTTTCATGTATACTTCTTCCTTCAAGTCACCATGGAGAAAGGCATTGGTGACATCCAGTTGGAACAGAGGCCAATTTTGAACTGCAGCAACAGCCAACAAAACTCTTACAGTAGACATTTTGGCAACAGGAGCAAAAGTCTCAAAGTAATCCAAACCATGAGTTTGAGTAAATCCTTTGGCCACTAACCTGGCTTTGTATCTATCCACCTGACCATTAGGTAGGTATTTGATTTTGAAAATCCACTTGCAACCAACAGAATGTTTACCTTCAGGCAGATCAATGATTTCCCAAGTATTAGTAGATTCTAATGCTTGAATTTCTTTCCCCATGGCTGCAACCCACTGAGGATCTCTGGATGCTTGAGTGTATGATGTTGGTTCAGTGGTTTTGGCAACAGAAGACAGAAAAGAAAGATATGGAGAACTGAGATGAGAATATGAAATATAGTTGGAAATAGGATAGAGTATCCTGTAAGAAGAGACATTGTATATATTGGGTAATCCAGCTATGTCCGGGAGTATATAGTCAGTATACTTTTTGGGAAGCTGAATATGTCTTTTTGGCCTGGATAAGGCAAGAGTGCCTTGAGAGGGTGCATGACTAACAACATCAGATAGAGTAGGAGAGTCAGTATGTGATGTAGGGAAGGAACTTGTCTCAGAGAGAGGTGACTGAGAGTGGTGAGAAGGATAAAGATGATCTGAAAAATAATGGGAAGTAGTAGGATCTGATAGACAAGTGGTTGAGGTGTGAAAAGGAATGGAATCAGAATTTTGGGAACCTGTATGAACAGTAAAGTTACCAGGAACTTTACTGTTCACAGAGGTACTAAGGAACTTGGAATTGTGAGCATTTTGTGACTGAAAAATTGCATCAGAAGAGGTTGGATGTGTACAAGAATGAACCTTATCTAGACAATTAGTATAGGTGAGATTGGGAAGATCCTGAGGCATGCCAGCACTTACTCTAGATTCTAGTTTATAGGGGAAAACAGTTTCAGAAAAAATAACATCCCTGCTAACAAAAACTTCATTGGTGTCAAGGTTGTATAACTTGTATCCTTTTTTGCCAAAGGGGTATCCTATAAAAACACATTTCACTGCCCTAGCACTGAATTTATCTCGTTTGGATTTTAAAGTTGTGGCATAACACAAACACCCAAATGTTCTAAAATGAGAATAGGCTGGGGCAGTTCCAAACAAAACTTCCAAAGGACTTTTAAAGTGCAAAGATTTAGCAGGGATTCTATTAATTATATAGGCTGTAGTAAGGACACAATCTCCCCAAAACTAAATTGGTACTTGAGACTGAAACCTCAGAGCTCGAGCAACAGCTAGAAGATGTTGGTGCTTCCTCTCTGCTTGCCCATTCTACTGAGGGGTTTCAACACAAGAGGCTTGATGTAAAATGCCTTGGGAAGATAAAAAAGTTTGGAAAGTGAAATTGGTAAACTCAGTTCCATTGTCTCACCTGAGGATTTTTATTTTGGCTGAAAATTGATTTCTAACATAGGCATGAAAGTTATGAAAAACTATAAATGTTTCAGACTTGTGTTTCAGAAGATAGATCCATACACATTTACTAAAATCATCAAGTAGAGTAAGAAAGTATTTATATCCATTGTAAGTAGCATGCCTGTAGGGTCCCCAAACATCACAATGAACTATGTCAAAACAGGATTTAGACTTTGTAACACTAACTGGAAAAGGTAATCTCTTCTGTTTTGCAACTTGACACACATCACATGCTGACATTGTATTTGTTTGTGGTAGATGAAGTGTAGGAATATGAAGCAAGGTTGGTAGAGGAGTATGGCCAAACCTCAGATGCCAAAGTTGAGATTCAGAATTTGGGATAACAGATGTTGTAGCAGAGAAAGGGACAGACTGTACTGACTTATAGAACCCTTGAGACTGTTTACCAATCAAACATGTCTTCTTCTGTACATGGTCTTGAAAAAGGCAAGAATTGGAAGTGAATGAGATTGTGTTAGCAGTACTTTGGAGAAGAGAAGTTACTGATAACAAATTAAAAGTGAAGTGAGGAGCAAATAGGACTTTGGTGAGGATAATGTTGGGAGAAAATTGTATGGAACCAGTATATGTGATTGGTGTAGTTTTTCCATTTGGCAATTTGATGATTGAGGAGATCTTTTCTGGCTCAACAAGAAGATGAAAGTGAGGTGTGATATGGTGAGTTGCACCTGAGTCAATAATCCAAGTATAGTCACTACCAATAGCTGAGCAACACTGGTTCATACCTGAGATGGCAGTGTTTATGTGAACATCCGAATTGGTTGAAGTGTTCTTTGATTCCAGCATCTTGAATAAATCTTGCATTTGATCTTGTGTAAATTGATACACTCTACTGCTTTGTGTACCTGAGGATGACTCAACAGCAACATGACCCTCAATGGCTGTGACAGCATTTGTATGAACTGCTGCTCCCTGTGCAAATTTCTTTCTGTTTGCTATTTGTTGTGGTGTTGGAGGTTTGTAGAACATATGTCCTTCTGGAAATCCAATTAACTTGTAGCATTGGAACCTGGTGTGTCCCACCTTCTTACAGTATGTGCATTCAACAGCAGTGTTTTTCTGTAACTCCCCAACCTGCTTTGCTTGTTTGAAACTGTTGGAGGATGCATAAGATGTCTTAGCATATAATGTTGTTACTTCAGAACTTATTGTTACAGCTAAGTTCCTTTGATTTTCTTCTTGAATTACCATGGCATACACCTCCTCTATATTAGGAAAGGGTTTCATCATCAGGATATTGCTTCTGACAGACAAGTACTATGGGTGTAGCCCCATAAGAAACAACATTGTATAATCTTCTTCTTCCTCCTTTTGATCATCAATATGTTTTCTGCATGATGGTATACAATCACATTTACTTGTATTCTTCATATTTTTGAGTGCATCTCTGATTTCCTTTTGCTTAGCAAAATATTCAGAAACATTCATAACTCCTTGTTTCAAGTAATTCAAATCATTTTTCAGTTGAAATTTCCTTGTTGCATTTTTCTCACTGAACCTGTTAATCAAAGTCTCCCACAATTCCTTTGGTTCAGTCATGTAGAGAACTATTTTACTGATTTCGTCTGACAGAGAATTGTTGATCCAAGAAACTACAGTCTCTTTACAACAATTATAGTTGAACCACAGAATAGATTCAACCTCAGGTATCTCAACAGTGCCATATATGAAACCAAGTTTATTCCTAGTGGACAAAGCTACCATAACACCTCTTTTCCACTGATAGAAATTACTAATGCCTGAAAGTGTCACCGTAGTGATCTTCATCCCAGAGTGCTCACATGGCTTAATGAAAAAAGGATGGCGACTATGAATTTCTGAGAAATTTTCAGTTTGTTTTGGAACCCTAGCACTTGGAATTGGCTCAATAAACTCTTCTTCCACAATTTCAGGTAAATCAGCCATTTTCAAGCAGATTATATCACCAATTTCTTCAAGAAACCAACGAACTCACACCACACAGAGTTACCGAAGCAACAAGAACTTCAAGAATCGAAGTAAAATCGCAAGATTTATTCAAGATCTATGACTGAAATTTGAAGACAGCTTTACCAAATTTCAGCCGAGTTGAACTTCAAGGAAGAATTCCGATCACGGCGAGCGTGGTGCCGGCTCTGATACCATGATAGCTGTGTAATCTTCCTCTCTATTCAATTATTGTGGAATCAATTGAATTCTGTTACAGAGGAAGCAAAATATTTATACCCGCAGCTAAACAGAGTAGCTGAGGGAGAAGAAGTAAACGACGCCGTTTACACAAGGCGCTAAAGGAACAAACTCAACGAGATCAAACAACAGCGTTTTGAGGAGGCGCGAAAGTCTTCTCTTTTTGAGAAACGCTGCGTTCTGGCTGCTGCTCAGGATGCTCTTCTGCTGAACTGGAGCTGCTTCCTCTCCTGCTGGCTGGCTGAGATATCTCTCTGGATTTGTAACACATGAGGGACGGTTTGATGAAGTTGCTGAATTCAGTGTGTGTCAAGCAGAACCAAATGACGCACGTGTAAGCAGAGGAGCGGTTTATTCAATTTGTTTCTGTTTCACTCTGCCCTTTAACTCAATCGAGTATCAACAATTTTGAACGACTAGATGCAACCGAGGCTTGGTGATGGATCTATGTAGAAATGTGGCTTCTGCCGAATCAATTTGGTGCACATGTGTAGCTCATTTTTAATGTTATTTTTAAGTCACATTCAGTTCAAATATTATAATATATTCAAAAAAAATGATTATCAAATGAAAATAAATCATTCAACAATCATAAGTGGTCTAACTAGTTAGATTCTCATACAGCATTTGATGGTCTCCTATTATATTAAGCATTCAGTGAACCAAACACTTATTTTTTTCTTTTAATAAATATTAGAAAAGTCTGAATGATTTATTACCAATTTTATATCTGAATCATTCAGAGGCGACATTGATACGATTATTATAATTATCTTTTTTTATATCTTTATGTAATCAACTCTATCCGGATCGTACTTTAATCAGAATCACATCAATGCTGAGCGCATCTAGTTTCTTCAATCAGAATCCCACACACTTCATAAATAAATAATATTTTTATAATATGATTATAAATTTTAATTTTATTTTATGTAGTAAAACATTATTATAATTTAATTTTATATCGATAAATCATTATATATTAAAATATTTAAAAAATAAATTATCAAATAAAAGTAAATCATTCAGCAATCAGATGTGGGTGACTAATGGTCTGACCATTCAAATTCCTATACAACATTCAATATTCAGCTTTTAATTTTATAGAACGACACCTAAAACGTCCCTAAGACAATGAGTGTAAGATCAATTCCTTAGTCAGTCATACATCTCACATGCATGTATGTCATTCAAAGAAGCATGAATAAAAATGGACGAAAAGTATTCACTAATCAAACATGATAACAATATGTGTATACATACAATCTTGGATCTGTAAGTTCTTAGTATAGAGAACTACACGCTACACACGATTGAAATAAAAATCATAAAAATTATGAAAGTAAATTAAGATTGATTTAGAAAAGCTCAATCTTTTGAAACTCAAACTCTGCACGAAATATCGGCTCTAGCATTTCTAGCTCCAAAATGAGAAGATGTATTATGTGGTGCCACGATAACATTCAATTGAGTTCATATCTTTTATTTATGATTGATTTGTCATCTTGTGGGTTTTTATAATTTTCTTATGACTTTAAGAAGATAATATCGCTCAAATTGATTTTAGTAAATGAGAATAAATTTTGATCGTACTGATCAAAAATCAAATAGGGCAACAACAATAACTCTTGTGCACCGGGAGCACATGCTCCCGGTGACGACGTCATTTTGATTTAAATCAAAACGACATCATTTTATATAATATATATGACACAAATAAAGAGAAAATAAATTAAAAATAATTTGAAAAAATTATAAAAAAATCAGAAAAAATTAAAAAATACCAGTTTCATTTATAAATATTAAAATAATAGAAAAAATCATAAAGTCATATTTTTTCTATTTTATATTTTTTAAAATAAATATATGTAAATTTGATGAATATACATATGCAAGTGATGAATATACATATTCAATTTCGGTGAATATTCAACCAATTCTGATAAAGATTGATACGTTCCTGATAAATATGGAAGCAAACTAATGAAAATATATCACAAAAATAATCTGATAAATATAGAAGCAATTCTGATGAATATATAAGCAATTCTGGTGAATATCGAAACATTTCTGATGAATGTGGAAGCAAAAATAATGAATATAGACCATAAAATACATAAAATATGAATTTTAATTTTTTTATTATTTTAATGTTTATAAATCAATCTGGTATTTTTTTTTCGATTTTTTCTGATTTTGAATAATATTTTCAAATTATTTTTAAACTTTATGAATAGTGAAAATAGTATTCAAAACGACGTCGTTTTGAACTAATCAAAATGACATCGCCTCCGGGAGCAGGTGCTCCCGGAGCACACAAGAATTTGCCGGCCAACAGTTAACTAGTCAGCAGTCCATAGTCAACATATTTTCTACATTTTCATTTGGCCCATGAACTTCCGAAGTTTGACAAATTGGATTCCAAATTTCAAATATTATCCAATTAGGTTAAAATTGCTTCATTTGAGTCATAGACCTCTCTTTCGAATCTGATTTTTTCATAATTAACATACCAGAAAGACAACCAACCATAAATTGTCTATATTTAATTTTAAATTACTCAATTTAACTAAATAAAAGCATTTATAATAGGATAATATTTTATCATATCACATACTCATAAGATGATCGATCAGCTATATTCCCTAACATTGCAAAAAATAGCTTTTTTGGCCAGGCCAGAAATTTCTTCATTTCCAGGAATGGCTCCCCGATATTCATTTGTGGTCATTTTATGGCCATGTTCCAACTAGACTTTGTAATGAACTTGCACTAGTTTGTAGTTGTTTGTTCATTTCTTAAAAAAATCTCTTTTTCAACAAATTCTTACATGTCTATTTTTGTTGCTTTTTTGATAGACTATATTTTTCGGCAATTCCGACAATTTAATGTCAATTTCAATTTTATCGTTGTCGAAAATTCTGACGAGTTTCAGCAAAGTTTAATTTTTTTCAATAAACATCAAATAATGAAAAATAAAAATACTCTTTTTATGTAAAACGTGGTGATCAAGAACGTCAACACTTCAAAGAAAATTTTAATCAAAAAATGTAAATATATAATTATTTTGAAATAATAAAATCAAAAGTTTTTAGAAATGACTACAATTATGAGCTCGACGGTCGGTCGTTGGGCTGCTGGCAGTGTTCTAAAAGGCGCTAGGCGGCTCTAGGCGGTTGGCTTGGGGCCTAGGGACTAATCGGCTAGGCGGGGATTAGGCGGAAGGATTAATCGGATGATTAGGCGGAGTTATATATATTAATAATATATTTAATAATTAATTATAAAATTATATCTATAAAATTTAATTTTATTTTAAAAATAAAATATATAAAATAATTAGGCGCTAGGCGGCTAGGCGGGGCGTTTTTGAACCGCCCAGCCTAGGCGGCCGCCTTTTAGAACAATGGCTGCTGGTCGCCCGATAGAATTTCGTCAATTGTTGTGATCTCTCAGGTAGCAGTAGCATGATCATGTTGACCTGCTGGCTCTACTAGACTCTTGCGATATCCGTTCTAATGACTCAGTCTCTTGTCTAGATGCGGTCGTTTAAGTTTTGGATGCGCCATCTCCTGTATGATCACGAATGCATCAAACACGATAACCTGGGCTTGCTAGTGTCGCTCCAGGATGTTCCCATAAGTTTTTTGCGTGAAAGATGTCGCAGAAGACCCTTGGGAACCCGCATACATCTTCTCGAACTTGATTATCTATTTCTCTTGACCACAGAGTGAGTGGTGCTTGACGATTTGCCGAAAACGTTGTCCCACATTTGATTCCTTCACTAAGCGTGGCAGTTCAATAAATGAGAGATCCTCAATTTTCTTGGAATGAATGTAAATCTCCAGCTCTATTTGTAATTAAAAATAAAAAATTCATTAAAAAAACACACATGCCATTAAAATAATACTTTTGAGATTTATAACCAGGCTTGATGCTAAAATCTAGAAAATAGTCAACAACTAAATCTGTGAGTTTAAAATGTTGATCTTAGTATTAAATCAACTCAATCTTATCTAAAATTAGTTTGGTTGATTCATAACCAAGATCCACATTATCAAGTCTTAACCTACTCCACATGGTAATGTGAAAATAGTGTAACTCATTTGTTATCAATTTGATTTTTGAATTGGTTAGAAAAAAATCTTTTATAAAGATACATTTATGGAAATCACCCCCAATACATTTCTAAAATTTTGTCGAGTCTCCTTTGCTCTGAATGATGCTCTTCTCCATAGGTAATCACTATCTTTCTCCACTCAAGCAGTTTAAGGGATGCATATCGAAACTTCTTACAAAGGGATTTGAACTTTTGAAATGATGGATAACACTAATTTTGCATAAACTTCAGGTATTGATTTTTTTATTTTTTAAAATGTATTATTCAATGGTGCTTTATTTTTATTATTTCTAATATGTGTTAGTTTATTGCACCAAATTCATACTTTTATTTATTTTCTTCAGTCATACTCACGCTACATATAAATAAAAATATATAATTCAAAACAATTTTGTATGAAGATATTTTTTGTGGGTTTGAAAAACTATTAAAATATAGTAAATTAAGATGTTTAAATAGTAAATAATTTATCAATTAGAAATTATTAGTTAGCCATTTCTTATTCAACATTCACCATTCATTATCGTTCTGTATAACAGATAAATTTTTTTACAAGAAAGGAAACTTAAGCACTTATTATAAAAAAGTACGATGTGTATCTCCAACACTTTACTTTACTAAACATGCAATTCACTTGATAGTAGAGGCTCTCTTCTCTTTTCAACTTATACTCTGTTTGATTTCTCCATTCTCTCTGTCATGACTCCCTGGATACACTTGGTGGTAATGAGGTCATCTCAAATTAGTGCCCGTATTTATGGAGCTATATCTTATGTTTCTGATACTTTCAAATCATCAATAAATGATGGTGACGATCATATAGAGAAAATGGGGGACGAGGCTCCAACTTGAACATTTAAAATGGTCGATATCGAGAAGATGATGGTTGTAAATGTAGCATCTCCTTGATTGAGTTCATTGTTAAGAAAAATGTGAGTGGGTTGATTTGCTGTAGTTTTATCATTTTTTGCACATGATTCAGGTTCATAGGTTAGATACATGTATCATTTGCCCTCTCTGTCGGGTTCCTCCCTTTAATTGTGTTAGCGCCCCATTTACTACTTGTAGTTATTAAATCCATTTTGAGTAAGATGATGTTAGCTTGAAAGTTGGTGATGATTCTACTAATTAAGAAGATGATGATGAAGATCTTGTAGATTATTTTTGTTAGGTGTGAAACTAATTGAAAATAATTAGGAAATTAGAAAGTTATAATTTAAATAGAATGAGAAATTCCGTTTCCATTAAACTTTCTGATTAGCTCTAAGTCCTAAATTTTCCAAGACTAGTTCAACCGTGGATGTAAGAAATTTTACTGAATCATATAAATCTTGTGTTTTTTATTTTTCTTTCTCTTTCTTTTGTAATGACAGATTTGCTCTCATATTTGTGTTCCTAACAACTGGTATCAGAATTTATTTGGGAGTGGGAGCAATGACAGATTACAAAGATGTGAAGATAGACGAATTAGCTCACATAGACTTACGTTGTTTAAGATGTAAATAAATGATCTTTTTGTGTTTAAAGAAGTTGCACAAACCTTTATCAGGGTGTAAGACAGAAACAATAAAGAAAGAAGATTGGGAGATGCTTGATTATCAAGTCCATGGTCTAGTGCGTCAATGTTTGTCGTAGATTTTGCGTTTAACTTCATTAAAGAGATAACCAAGCATGAAAACTCAAGAAGCTGACTGACATGTATGAGAAGTCATTCGCAACCAACAAGGTGTTTCTTATTAAAAAGTTTATTAGTACAAAGCTAAAGGAAAGATCTAGTGCGTTACAGCACCTAAACAAATTCAGCTAAATTTAGTCGAGGTTTGGATTTTTTGAGATTGTATTCAATGATGAGGTGAAAGCATTATTTCTATTTAATTCGAAAGCTGTTAATCAAAGTCACTCTGGTAAACAAATCATCAAGTACAACTAAGATAACCTATGAAAGAATCCGTGATTTGATTATTGATGAAAATATTTGTCACATATACTTGACAGAGTCATCATTGCCAAGATCAGCTTTGAGTTCAGAGGGTAGAGGTCGCTAATTACGAAGAGGACATAAGCAACATGGGGATTAAAGTCTAGGAAGAAAGACCGGTCAAAGATGCAGAGTGACACTGTATTTTGGAACTGCAACATGACTGGTCGCTTCAAGTATAGTTATCCAGATACCTGAAAGAAGACAAAAAATAACTCAGCCAATACGGAAATACAAAAACTCATAATCAGACGATACATTGGTATGCTTCATTGAGTCCTATGTAGCCATGAATTATGGATTTAGAGGATTCATTCCATTCATATCCCTGTAAACTATTGATAGATTAACTTCACAATTAAGAAATTTGGAGTTGTTCGTATTACAGACAATGGACGTGATGTTGTGTTGCAAACCTTTCTTATATTACTTGGTCACTAAAAGATGTTAATTAGAATGACATAGCAGAGATGATAAATACAACGCTGAATGAGAGGATAAAAAGTATGAGATTACATGCAGATTAGCTAAAGATGTTATGGGCAAAATTAGTAAATACACTGACATATTTAATCAGAGGATCATTTGCTCCATTCAGGTTCAAAAGTCTTGAAGAATGACAAGGAAGTGAGGTGAGTTTAGCACACTAAAAAGTTTTTGATTTTTAGCTTACACACTAGTTCAAGATTCTGACAAAGTTGGGCTTGAGGCAAAAGTAAATAAGTGCTTCTTTATTGGCTTTGACTTAAATGAGATGGACTATCGTTTCTAGGATGAGTAGAATTTTTTTTTTTTAAAGCAGAGATGACACCAATATATTCACATGCTACTTATACAAAAAGAGACTTTGAAAGTCTAAATCGATGACATCATATCACTTCAATGCAAGAATTGAGAAGATCTAATAAAATTTCAAATCCATCAAACACATATACTCTTTCAACATATTATTTACTTCTAACACAGATGAGCATCAGAGTACTCAGCTATTCAAATGGAAGACTTGGTTAAGTGGGAGTCAGCCATGAAAAAAGAGATGTGCTCTTTATAACAAAATAGTACTTGATCTTTAACTAAGTTTACTAGCTAAAAGAACGGAATTATAGAATAAATGAGTCTTAAATGTCTAGGGAAAATGTTATGGAAGCAAATATATAACACCATATTGGTGGTCAAAGATTTTCCAACAAAAGAAGAAGATTGATCATCATGAAATTATTTCCCTAGTTGTGAAGATGACTACCATGAGACTACTCTTAAGTCTAGTAGTTGCAAAAGACTTAAATATTAAGCAATTAGATGTGAAAACATCAATCTTACAAAGAGATCTCAAAGAAGACATTTATATGGTACAACTTGAAGCATTTTAGATAGTTCAAAAAGAAAACTTGATATGTGCAAGCATTGGGACCATGGTACTTTGACGACCAATAACCTTACGATGAGTAGCGGCTATGGGAGATTTCAGGTGGACCATTATGGCTACATAAATAATTTCAAAATTATTTTATTTCTTATTTTTTATGTTAATAACATGTTAGTTGCATAATCTTTCCTTTTATATTCCCTTCTTCTTCTAATTCAAGCGCCTTTCTTTGCAAAAAAAACATGCTAGTTGCATAATATGACATGAAAGAAATTAATATGCTGAAAAAAAAGTTACCCTTATAAATTGAGATTAAAAATGTAGGTCTTGTGAAGAAAATCTTCGGAATGAGCATCAGAAGTGACAAATCAGTTGATACTTTGAGATTATCTCAGAAAAAGTACATTGAGGAAATTCTCTGTAAGTCTTATTTAGATGATGCTTAAGTGAGAAATACTCCACTAGCAAATCATTTTTCTTAGAAAGGCTAAGTGCTTAATACAAAAAAAGACTTGATTTACATGGAGCGAGTTCCTTACCAATATTTAGTTGGCAGCTTGATGTATACAATGGTACGTACAAGGCCAGATATTGCACATGCAGTGGGAGTTGTTAGTAAATTATTATCTAATCCAAGAAAAAAGCATTAGGAAGCAGTAAAATGATTGTTGAACTACTTGGAAGAAACATTCAAGATGTCTCTTTGTTAAAGGAAAAATGATGTAGTCATGGAAGGTCTCTGTGATGCAAATCTGGGTGGTTTCTCGGATTCGAGAAAAAGTGCGACGGGTGAAGTCTTTATTCTTATAGGTCCAACAATCAGTTGGATGTCTTGACTCTAAAAGAGTGTTGCGCTCTACTACAACAACAGAATACATGGTCATTTCTGAATATGATAAAGAGATGATTTGGTGTAAGAACTTTCTTGATCAGTTAGAGAAGAGATAAACAAAAAATGTCTTGCATAGTGATAGTCAAAGTGTGGCGCATCTTGCGAAGAAGCCAGTATTTCATGCTAGCAATAAGCATATTTAACTGTGATATCACTTTTTGTGAAAGCTAATAGGAGAAGGAGATGTCACATTGAAGAGGATTCTTGACACGAATAATTGTGCAGACATGCTAACAAGAGTTGTGACTATGGAGAAACTGAAATTGTGCAATGCTTTAGCTGACCTTCAAAGCTGATCCAGTGATGGTGTTGCACTATTGGAGACCATGGTCATGTGCTTATGGATCATTTGACTTACATCGAGGAATTGGGTTTATCTTCAAGTGGAAGCTAATTGGAGAAGTTTGAAAATTGAAAATTAGGAATATTAGAAAGTTAGAAACTAAATAGAATGAGAAATCTATTTTAATTAAATGTTCCAATTAGCCCTCCCAATTGAATAGAAGAGTTGACTTCATTAGAATTGATTCTAACAAAGTTATGAGAAGATTCGTCCACGCATTGAGGGGTGACAACCCATTCGAATTCCATCCGAGAAGTCTTAGTAAAAGGAAGGATCAAGAATGTCATATTTTCAGGAGCTGTATTAGTTGCCAATGAACAAGTAAGAATTGCCTTAACAAAAAATGGATGGAACTGGACCTAAAACGCCATTCAGGTTCGTTATTGATTGGTATCAGTGGAAACATTAAAAAAGAGTTTACCAAGTATCTAATCGACCAAATTGAACAAATAATAGAACAAGATCATGTTGTTTATTTGGAATTGGAGAGGAGGGGATAAC
>NQLW01000081.1:1323446-1334898 GCA_002312845.1 Kalanchoe fedtschenkoi
ACAAGAGTTGTGACTATGGAGAAACTGAAATTGTGCAATGCTTTAGCTAACCTTCAAAGCTGATCCAGTGATGGTGTTGCACTATTGGAGACCATGGTCATGTGCTTATGGATCATTTGACTTACATCGAGGAATTGGGTTTATCTTCAAGTGGAAGCTAATTGGAGAAGTTTGAAAATTGAAAATTAGGAATATTAGAAAGTTAGAAACTAAATATAATGAGAAATCTATTTTAATTAAATGTTCCAATTAGCCCTCCCAATTGAATAGAAGACTTGACTTCATTAGAATTGATTCTAACAAAGTTATGAGAAGATTCGTCCACGCATTGAGGGCTGACAACCCATTCGAATTCCATCCGAGAAGTCTTAGTAAAAGGAAGGATCAAGAATGTCATATTATCAGGAGCTGTATTAGTTGCCAATGAACAAGTAAGAATTGCCTTAACAAAAATGGATGGAATTGGACCTAAAACGCCATACAGGTTCGTTATTGATTAGGTATGAGTGGAAACATTAAAAAAGAGTTAACTACGTATCTAATAGACCAAACTAAACAAATAATAGAACAAGATCATACTGTTTATTTGGATTTGGAGAGGGGAGAACGAGCAGACACCGAAAGATTCATTTCTATTTCTTGTTATCGTGGAACTCGTCATCAAAATGGATTGTCGTTATGCGGTCAACGAAATCATACTAATGCTAGTACTTATCACAAGCAAATTAGGAAACAAAAGAAAAATACAGAAAGCCTTGGTACTTTTATGATCAATCACACTAATAGCCTCAATTATTCATTAAATTTTTTTTCACCGATTATTCAGTTAAATTTTTCACCGATTATTAATATAATATACGTATAGTAGGCCTCCTTCACCACTCCACTAGTAGCTCTGCTTAGTCTCACTCACTATGCCTGCCAAAGTAATTGTAATCAATTCATCTAAAAAGAGAAAAAGAATTTAGTGATGTTTACTTCTTATTTGGTCTGTTAGAAATTTGGAGTGATATTTTAAATTTACTTACACACAACCCACAATGCCTTTACCTCGAATGTGATTAAGTGTTTTGAGGCTTTTTAAAACTCGTCCGGCTCGCTGATGACTGACAATAATAACCTTATTCATGTCACAGCTCGCCACAAGTCAAATTTTAACTAAAGTGATATTCAGCAACAACTCTCCTTGGATCCATTGCTTTTACCAATCCAACATTCAATACACATGCAGCAGATTAAGAACTGAAGCAGTAGGGTTACGAGTTAAGTAATCATCTATCCCAAGGTGGACTCATGAAGTAGGGAAGGATGTTGCCCCAAGAGGGAAGGTCGGTAGAATGCATGGGTCTGTGCCATCTCAATACGATCTCGAGGGTCATTCATTGTTTCATCCCTAAGCGCCTCAAGGACACACTGAGGTGGTGAGTCTCTGAAATTTCAACCAAGCAGAGGCAATCAAACCAAGGAATCATAAAGAACAAGTTGCATAAGAGAACTTTGACAAATTTTATTACGGCTCTTACCTGGTAATCAGCATTTTGTAGAGTGCCTTCAAGATGGGGCAGAGTTCTACCGGGGCAACTGGATTGTTGTCATCTGGGTGCTTGATGCTTAAGCTGGACTGGCTTAACAGATCATAGAACGCTTTCACTGCAGACACTCCCTGCCATATGTGAGTCATGATGCAATCAATGACAGGTATATGTAGTATCATGCAATCTCATATGGCCGCAGAAAAAGAACATTTAAATCATGAAAGATTATATTCACCAAGAATGTCTTGGGTTAACATGATTGCATATTTAAATAATCCGGAGTTAGAGATACCTGAATCATTCCCTTCCCCTTAATGCTGTCACCCATTTCCAGACTCAACTCGCCCTTTGCTAGTTTTTGGCCGTACCAAGCATTTCGACCTTTCAACAAAGTAACGTAGGTGTCAGCTAGCAAAGGCCCTGCAAGCTTCTCTGGTTCTTCAGCTAACAGATGAGTGATAAAAATCATCTCTGATGTACAGTGAGCAAAGTACACCGACTTGCTTGTAGCACTCTCATTGGTTAGCCCTGCTACAATTCCTAGAATTTCGAAAATCACAAGACTGAATTAGTGTTGCAGTTTGATGGAACTAGTTTGATCAATATTTTCGTTAAGAAGGTAATCTACTAAACACATAGGGGATTCACTCTCCGATTTGTGATTATAACAAAAAAAAATATAGGGCCTGTCACCTTCACCATAAAGTTAATGCGGCTAACCGGTAATCAACCCAAAATCAATGCAACGTGAACGTATTATAGCTAAGAAGTGTCATTCCGCAAATCAGGCTACCAAGGAACGACGAAGCTCACCATTTCAGGGGAAAATAAGAAAATGATACTTACCAGCTCCAATAGCATAAACGTTTTTCAAGCCACCCATCACTTCATGGGTGACAAGATCACCGTTATCCCACACTATAAAATTGGGCTGCCTTAGGAACTTTGCTAGCCGCTTCCTCCATTTCTCAGCTCCACATATGCGTGCATTAGCATATTCTTTATTGTAAATTTCAGAAGCAATGTTAGGTCCTCCGAGATAAAGAATATTCTCCAATGAAATTCCAGCTGCAAAAAATCTATAGTCAGAAACCATGCCGGAATCCAGAAATAGGAGGCAGACAACTTGAAGATACTAAACTGCTTATGCCAGTATCCACATTATAGGGCATAAGCATGATAAGTCACAGAGAAAGAGAAAAGCAAGTAAATACACACATCATCGTCCCTCTTGATTCTTTGATATTCGTTAAGTAATACCAAGAACCAAAGAGTTAAAAAGCAAACCAAAGAGTTAAAAGCGAACCAAATGCAGAACAAAAAGTCATGTGCAAACTCAAGACCTGAGTTGAGTGTATCTAATTCATTTTCAGGTTACTGAAACACACCTTAGCTTACTACCTAGTGGGACACAAGTGGATATTACACATGCTTTTGGACACCAACATGATATCAAGTGCAAAGTGGAGCAACATAAATGTCATGGGAAGTAAGATACTGAGAAATGAGATACTATTCTATTGGAGCCCAAACTGTATGGCTCAAAATAATCTAGAAATGAGAATGTGAACCTCAAAAAATAATACAAAGGATAGACTGTGTCAAAACTGCTAGTTAGAGAATGATATGGTTTACATTACCTAAAGCAACAAAAAAATTATTCTATTGGTTGAACAATAGCAGTAACATTTCAAAACTGACTAAGAGCGGGAAAACTTATAAAATATTTACACACAAGAAACACAAAAAAAAACGCACCAGCATGAAGCACTTACTCGCACGATTGATCATTTGTGTAGGAGTTATAACACGAGGTTCAGGCTTCACTTCAGCCTCAATACCCTTTGACAAGGATATTATGACAGGGACAGTAATTCTTTCCTTCCAATAACGACTGATCTCATTAAATACATCGTAGGTTTCTGTCGAAGGCAAACCATTCACCACAATGTCAGCATCCCAAACAGCCTCCTGCAAGTTAGTTACAACTTTCAAGGGGCACAGTGGGGTGTCGATCATATTCAAGCAGAACCCATCTTTCAAGATTTCATCTGCATAAAGAGTGCGATCACCCAATCTAGCTTCAACATATTTCAAATATGCACAACGCCTGATCAATCTCCTCAGAACATCTTCCCTCGAGTTGATCACTTCAAATAAGTGCTCTGCGGTTGCTTTATCAACAGCTCTACCAGCTCTTCTCCATATCCTAATTTGGACTTTATCTCTAAGATGACCATAGCAATCCTGCAACATAGCTACAAACACACTGCCCCAAGCACCAGCCCCAACACCAACAATCCTCAGGGGATCATCTTCTCCTTTACCCATCAATCGACGCAGCTCATCCAGTTTCTCCTCAACAGACCCATTTGGAGTCAAAATTGACCCATTAGAATGCCGAACCTGACTCACACCTTCACTATTCCCAACCATCTTGGTGGCAGAATCACAGATCTATGAAATGCAATAATCCAATGGAGCCACAAAAAGATCTGTCCTACACTCTGAACACAATTATCCCTGAACCCGAAGATCACTACAGATTACTGAAAGCTTCTCAAAATGAAACAAACTCACCCCAACATATGATGAGGCTAACTGCAGAACCAATCTAAACTGTATATATATAGATATGAGAGTACATCAAAACTAAAAACAATTTATTCTCTTGACTAGCTGTTTTATAGGTGAGCTCCACACCAAATCCTAAACAAAAAAACACTACAGGTTACAACTTCTCAACAACACAACAAAGATCAAAGATATTTTGATTTTGTGGTTGAGGTCGTCACCGGAAGTTTATCCACCGACCCAGTAGGAAATGGTGAAGCATAAAGGCGAAATGGGAGATGAATGACAAAGCATCAACAAAGTTGCTGGTCTGTTGAGCAAGAGTTAATCAGGACGCAGATGAGGAGATTTGGAATAAATACATGATCATCGTCGTAGTAATCTCCTATCAGAAAATCACAGCTGAACATTAATCAGCAGCAGTGGCGGCGAATAGTAGTAGAAAACGAGAGCGAGAGACTTGGCAATAACCGTCCCAGGGAAATTAGGCCATCCGTCGCCACCTACCTGCATTTATTTATATATTTAATCAACTCATTAACCAACTTCACATAATCATACCAACGAAAACAAACCAAATCGAATTGTCCGACCGACGAAGGCTAATTAATTTCGATGGTTTTTGCCGTCTCCATTGTTTCCCGTCCCTCGATTTTCACACTTGAAGATGCCGACAGGAGGAAGCTGCAGAGTAAGAGCTCTGCTATCAAATTTTGGGTTTGGATTTCCTTCTCTATTTCATTTGGATTCAAATACAAGAAACTTATTATCAAATGTCTCATCCACCAACACGACCAATTTTTTAATGAAAATATATAATAATTACTCCCCTCTAAGATTAATTTTAATAAATTAAAGTGAATTTAATGTTAGCAATTGAACAAATGGGTGATGATATTTTTTAATAAAATTCGTGCAAAAAATAAAATTTGTAGATTATTACTGATGACGAATGATTCTTTTATTGATTATAATAAAGAAGTGATTAATAATTGACGTTTTAAGGTAATTATTGATATTAAATACACATTAAAAATTGTTAAGTGACAACTAAAAGTAGACAAAAAAATTCGGTTAAGTGACATGTAAAAGAGGATAGACGGAGTATGTATTATAATTTTTAATCATTTATATTTTGAGTAATTTATTCAAAATTTAATGTGATAAAAAATATATGAGAGAAAAAAAACTATTCTATACTAATTACAATAAAAATCTTAATTAGTCTTGAGAGTGCCTTACGTTTTGTAAAGAGAATGGAATAAACATTAGAAGTTGCAGAAGACGAGACAATATATTGGTGGAGAAGAAAGTTTTATTTAATTTTGGTGGATATAATATAAATAAGAAGTTCTCTATTTATACATGAGGGTATTTTATATTAAGTGTATTGAGTAAATTATATATTGATTAAAAACAGATGAGATATTTAATGTCATCTTAAAATTCTATGCGCATGTGTGAAATTTACGAGCATTCACCATTTTGGTTCATATAAGCTTCCTCGTTCAATGATCTTTATATAACTCACATGCTTTGCTAGAATATCTAGTAAGAAAAAACTATTAAAGTAAAAAAGTACAAATGATTTTGTACAAAAAATATTTTCATGATGAAAATTTTACTAGATATCATAAAATCATAAAAATTTTGTGTATAGAATTGCCACTATAAAAAAAACAAGTTGTTTTTTAGAAAAAAAAATTATTTGTCGGAAAAAGACTGAAAATTTTACTGTTATTTTTAATTAGTTATTAACCAAAAGTAATGTTTTATAATGTAAATAATTTGTAAAAAATGGATGGCTCTAAAGTGGTTTGAAAGTGGCCATTTTCTTTTTTGTTTGATGACCCATTCATCTTTGTAAACAAAAAGTTGGTCAGATACTGGCCAAAAAAGGCCGTAGAATATCGAGTTTTTTTTCTTTTGGCCCCTTTGAACTTTATTTTTTGTAATTAGCCTTGCATGAGAAAAGTTTTCCGAAATGACCTCCTTTTACAGAACCGCTGTTTCAAAAAGCGGCTGGGCTCAATCCAACCGCTATTTGAAACAGTGATTGATTTTATGTGCTGACTGGGCCATCCAGGCAGCGGGTAGGTGGACAAGTATCAGTTTTAAACAACGATTTTGTTCTACCACGAACTGCTGTTTGAAGCAACGGTTGACTGACATGAACCGTTGTTTGAAACAGTGACTCGAGTAAATTTTCCATCTTTGCTGCACATGCGCCGCTCATGTCGGTGTCTGTCATGTTGGTTATCATGGCCAGCACGTTGCTGCACATCTTCTCGACGTGCTTCTTGTCAGGTTCCAACGCCTTCCTCACCTTTTTATCTGCGTCGTCGTGCGAGAACCCGTCCAGGCAGGTCTCTTGGTTCGTCATAGCGGCGCTCAGTAGCATTTTTAGATCCTCCGCGTGGTCCCGGATGGACTTCTTTGAAGGGTAGAGCTCGAGGTCCACGTAGGCTTTGTGAAGCTTGTCCAGCGTTTCGTCGATGGTTTCCAAACAGTCATGCGGCGCTATTTTCTCTCTGGGAGTCAAACCCTTCCTCGCCCTCAGCTTCTGGATGGCGAAGAAGTTCCTGCGGACGACATCAATGGTGATGTTCAAGGAGGCCTCGATGACATCCTTCTGAGAAGTCACATTGTCGGCCTCGACCGTCTCGAAGCAGAGCTTGGGGAAGCGGGTGCTGCTGCATGTGGCTCTGATTATCGTGTGAGACGCCGCCGCTTGCGGCGACACGCGGTCGTACGAGTTCCGTAGGCCACCGATAATGGTGACCACGAAAGCAATGAGGAGAGTGGAGGCCAGGATGGATGCGAGGATGGAATTCGTTTTGCGTGAGGTGCGGGGCGGTTGGTTGGGGTCGGAGGAGGAGGAAGAGGTCGGAGCTTCTCCAGCCGCCACCCATTTCTTGACTTGCTTCATCATAATGCTCTTCAAGTGGATGTGCAAGAGAGAGTGTGTAAGGAGAGCTGGTGCTTGCTAAGAGTAGTCAAGATTATAGTTTTATAATGTGTTAAAGGTTTGATGAGGGAAGCTCACACTGGAACAGCTGCTCTCCGGACATACTCATCACCCTGTCGCTGCATTTTCTCCATCGAAACAGTCGCTTAACCACCAACCAGTCAATCGACGCATGAGCCAGCTACGCATTGCGGAGGTCCCAAAGATGTGAAATTGGAAGACACCCAGTAACCGAATCGCAACAAAGATGGAAAATTTACTCGAGCCGCTGTTTCAAGCAGCGGTTCGTGTTAAGCCAACTGTTGCTTTAAATAGCGGTTCGTGGTAGAACAGAACCGCTGTTTCAAACAGCGGTTGGGCTCAATCCAACCGCTATTTAAAACTGGTATTGTCCACCTACCCGCTACTGGATGGCCCAGTCAGCACATAAAACAGCGGTTATGTAAAAGGAGGCCATTTCGGAAAACTTTTCTCATGGAGGACCAATTACAAAAAATAAAGTTCAAAGGGGGCCAAAAGAAAAAAAAACTCTAGAATATCAAATTTTTAAGTCTCTGGCCAACTTAATGCACGATTTTAACTTGATCAGAAATTGACTGAAAAATTAATAAAAACCTGAAATCAGATTCAAATCCTCTTTTCTCCATTTTTCTCTTTCTCTCCTATCATTCTTCCTCTCTCTTCCTCCCATTATTGCATCTATGCCCGCGGCCACCCGTGCCGCCGCACCTCCTCTACGTCTTCCCACGTCCGCCCAAACCACTTTTGCCTCCCCCGCACCCGCCCTCGCCTTTGCATAAGACCGCACCTTCATCCTAAATTCAGCTACCGTTGTCCCTTCTTCTGCGTGTTATAGCATTTCAAAGGTCCGTCTTCTACCACCAACCCCCACCTTAGCGTAGTCACCACCTAATTTGGTTATATTTATTCAACTCGTTGTCGGACTATGTACACACACTTATACATTATTGTATTTCATTTATATGTCAAATTGTAGTGAATTAGAAATATATATTGAAATATTTTAAAGTCGAAAAAGAAAGAAATGTTATTTTAGACGCACTAGGTTTAATCCCCAGTGTGGAAGAGTTGTTTATATTAACCTTCTACTTTATATATAATTTGTGTTTGTTTGAACTGTGTGTTTGATTCGTGCTACATGTTGTGAGTTTATTTTAAGTAAATGATTAGATGCATATATTGTAAATGTTGTGTGTTCGTGCCTGTTACATGTTGAGTGTTAATTTGATTTTAGAAATTGGTTGGTTTATAAAAATTTTCTTATTTTAAAGTGTATGAAGTTGCACTATCATTATTAATTGTCTTTATACCACACTATCATCAAGACTTGTTTTAGAATTAAGTTTGTTTACAAATGTCTAGTTTTTTAGGAGTCGAGGTTTGCACCGTCATAGTTGCCTCTCATTTATCCACATTACTTATTATTTCTCCTAGCCTTAAATATTTCCAAGCTATTTTTAATATACAGTTGGCTCATGAGAAAGTGGGCTAGTGAGAGAAATTTGTATAGTGCAAGTTTTATGCTTGATTATTTTGATATAAGTTTTTTGTCTTGTTCATTGATGTGATTATTCGAATGATGACTTATTATGTGTGCGCGCTATAAAATGCAAACATTAAAATTAGAGTAACATTGGATGTATGATTATTTGAAAAGTATTAGAAAAGATTATAATGTGGAATTTATGGCTGGGTCGGAGTTTTATTGAATATGTATGAACAAGAGGTGTGATCAATATGAATGAGTATAAGATGTTTGTATCGTTAGTGTAGAAATAGGAGGAAGCATTCAGTGGACACTATTAAGAGTCATCTATTCATCAAATGGTTTATAAATGACTCTTATTATTGGACTTCTCATGAGAAGATGTGATTCTGTTAGACATTGAATTTTATGAAGATTCAATATTTGTTGAACAACAATTCGACAGAGTTCAAGGAACCAATAATTTGTGACATGATGATATGAAGTTGTATACCCTGGATGTACTTCTCTCACTGAATTGGATACTCGTACGATGATATTGAGAATCAAAATAAGTGAGCACATCACGAGAAGTGGTTTTCAAAAAGATATGATGGGTGAGCTTCAACCTGATGGACATATATTTGTAAGGAACTTTTATAAAAAGAAATTCATACAAAATCTCGAGCATGAAGTCATCAAATAAAAAGTATGTGTACATGATTATATGACTTTCAATGACAAATATGCTTTCTTATCCCACTGTAAATTTTATGATGTAAATCGGTATCAACTACGATAAAGGACTAACGGAGAAATGGTGGTCAAAAAGAGATTTCATTATTTTCTTTTGACTCCTCTTCTAACAAGACTATTTAATTCCTCCCACGCAGCAAGCTACATGTCTTGACATAAGAATGCTGTTAGAAAGGTTTACGACATAATGACACGCTCATTGAATGACGAGGCTTGGAAGGAGTTCAATAAGAAGCACCCAAGGAGTTCAATAAGAAGAACCCTCGCTTTGATGCTTAACCAAATAATGTGAGGTTTGGTATGTGCTCCAATGAATTCAGTCCTTTTTCAAGCAACATGGACAGTTACTCATGCTGGTCAGTTGTTGTCACCCCATACAATTTGTCTCATCAATGTGCATAAAAAGAAAACTCTTATTTCCAACAGTGATGATACCGAGCTCGAAAGGCCCAAGTCAAATGACTGATATTTCTTAATCATTGGTTAATGAGTTAAGTTATTATGGAAACCTAAAAAGTTTCTAGTTTTGATGTGTCGAGGAAGTAGAAATTATATTTGCGGACCACATTGCTATGAGTTGTGAATGACTTTCCTGCATATGTAATGTTGTCACAATAAGTAAACTAACAAGTCCAATCTTTATGCATCAAAATACCGGTGTGCCATTGACGTACAATCACAAGGTTTTCTTATTTGATTGTCATAGATATGTCTACCCATAAACCACCCTTGTCGATCAAACACTTCAAAATTTACCAAGAAAAAACAATATCATGATCCACCACCAATACAACAGCCTGGTATTGGGTTGTTGAATTTTTTTTATTAGAAATTTTCCGTATTGTGGATATGCCTCCGATGAAATACTAATTATCCTAGTATTGGCACAAAACATCAATGGAAAAAATACGTATGTTTTGGGATATTCCATATTGAAAATGATAATTTGTTGTGCTACATCTTGGATGTGGTGCATGTGGAGATGAAGGTGTTCGATAACCCGATCAACCCATTAATGAATGTGGAGGGCTTAAGTAAGGGGACAATCTCATGACAAGGAAGATATTCAGCAAATATGTACTAAAAGAAACTTGTAACCAATCCTGGATATGAATGACATCTACTTTTCCAAGGTGTCCTACATGCATTGAAATGTGGATGCGAGAGAAGTTTGTGTGTGGATTAAGAAGTTGAGGTTTCCACACAATTACATATAAAAATTATTGGTTGTGTTGATGTCGATAGTCATAGGTTGATGAACACCAAAAGTCGAGTCACATTTTCTAAGAAAAATTGATACCCACTGCATGCTAAGGGGCCTCTTTGAAAAATATTATCTGAGCTGTGTACATATTTTAGAGATCTGTGTGCTTCATTATTCTCCAATGAGAGATTCCAACTTATGAGCCTTAAAATAAATCTGACTATGTGCAAACTTGAGCCATAGTTTCGACCCTCATTCTTTGACTCAATAGAGTATCTAATTGTGCATCTCGCGGAAGAAGCCCTCAATAGACATGTACAGTACAGATGGATGTGCCCCTTTGAGAGGTAAAACTAGCTATGACATGACAGTAACTAATATTATATCACTTCATATGTAAAACTAGTTTTGTCTCACACTTGTGCATGCCAAATTAAGGTTAATGTGTGTCTTAAAGATAAATGTAGCAAACAAAAGATAAATTGAAGCCTCAATGTTGAATGCATACTTGCAGCAAAATTTGTATACTATGGAGAACCTTTCGAGAATGATGATGAAGACCTTCCGTACACTCATAATGGATGTCCTCCTCTCTCCATTTTTAAAATTGCAAAAGTCTCATGTACTACAATTACTTGAGAAGAAGTTACCAACATACTATGGAGAACCTTTGACGGTTATCTTATAAACTTATAAACTCTGCCGATATGCCCGGTGGCAGTTCGCTTCCGGGAGAAAATGGACATATCGACATCATTCAGCACCCGGAGGGGGTTTCAAAACCAGTTGATAGCTCAGGGTCGATTCCAACTATTGAAGAGAGAAATGCCAGAAACGTTAGAGCTTCTAACTTCAGAAACAAGGCGCAGTCCTTTTGGAGGGAGCAAAACCTGAGAAATCGATCGAAAGAGGCTGCGCATGACCTTCAA
>NQLW01000081.1:1363825-1413098 GCA_002312845.1 Kalanchoe fedtschenkoi
AGGGTGGTTCTGTCTAGGAGATTGGATATTCTGAAGTAGACCGTTGTGTCTCCCCAATCTTTCCTGGGAACCATTCGTTGCAATTAGTTATTCAATAATTTACTTGTTATATTACACGCTTCCGCACAACACTCAGACCACACATCTCACTGTCGTATGTACCTATAAAACTACACATCCTGCTCAGTGAAGCAAAGATTACTCTCAACAATTGTATTGAGCATGTATTGAGCATTGTTGAGCTCAAAAATTCAAAATAAGTTTTCAACATACTCTCAACAATGGCTGAGCTCAAAAATTCAAAATAACCAATTGTATTGAGCATTCTCAACATACTCCCTGGCAAGTCATGTTGTGTAATACACTGTGACTTTTCAGTCAATATTATTGTCATGGACAAAAGTGTTGGAGGATTCTGGGGAGCCAGAAAGTCACAGACACGCCTCCACATTAGGGGTGTCAATGGGTCTGTTCCAAACTCATTTGGAAGGATCCAGACCCAGACCCGTTTCATATGGGTTCGGATCCAGACTCAGACCCAATAATTTTATAAATATTGGATCCAAATCCAGACCCATTATTTGGACCCATTAGACCCGTTAGACCCAAAATCAATTATTTTAATATTCAACTATCAAATAAAATAAATAAATAAATAAATATCAATTTATAAAAATAATAAATTATGAAAATCTATGTCTATACTTAAATTCATTTTAAAATAAAATAAAATTTTAAAAAATTATTTTAATTTAAATTTTGGTAAAAAAATTATTTTTTTTCAAAAATATTTTAATTTTTTTAAATTTTTTTAAATTTTTTTAAATTTTTTTATTTTTAAAATTAATATTTTTTATAAATATTAATTTAATTTAAATCCAAATAAACTAATAATAAAAAAAACTCAAAAAGATCCATTTTAAGGATCCAAATGGGTAGACACTAATGGACTCAAGACCCAAATGGATCCAAATGGATAGACCCTAATCTCTATTCGTACTCATTTGTTGCAGCCTGCTGCACATTGTTAATGACATTGCTGACATGTGCAGAGTTTAAAATGAGTGCGCCCGGGCAGTACACTTTCAGGATCAACTCGTTCTCCGCTCTGTCTGAAATTCTTAAACCTGGCGGAGCTGAGAGCTTTGAATCACCTGAATTTGAATCCTGCGGCCACAAGTGGTGAGTTCGCAAACCCACCGTGGCCGGCCTCGTGTGTTTTGTTTTTTTTATAAGGAATATGATTCATCGGTGACTGCTTGCTGCTGTTGGTTTCATGAGATAGGAAGCTGATTCTATACCCAAACGGGAACATCAAGTGCGGCGGAGGTGGCCGTGTATCTCTCTACTTGAACATGGTTGACGCAGCTGGTCATTCCTACGGCTCCGAAGTTGGCCGTGTATAAAATGCTGGTGTGGGATCAGATTCGAGACGAGTTTCTTGCAGTTGAAGGTTCTTATTTAGCAAATTCTTTGCATCCTGGTCACACAAAACATCAAAAAAAAAAAAACAATAAATTAAAAATACGAGCTCACCGAAACCAGTGCAATGCACGGTCACGTTCTGCCCGACCCTCGGCTTCGGCCCGCTCCCAGCTCTCAGCACCTCCTTCTCAAATCCCATTTTCTCTCTCCTAGGGTTCAGACAAGCTCCGATGTATCGTTTTCTCTCGCCGATCAACACAATTATCTACGCCGCATCCCAACCTCCCGGCCCAACAAAAGTCCAATCCCATTCGGTTCAATCAAAGCCCAATATGTCAGTGGCCAAAAAAAAATATCCAAACTCTCATTAGCCAAGAAACCCAGTAATAATAGGCTCCTTATGCCTGATAACGTCATGTACTATTAGCATAGTTACTAAGACCGGACCGGACCGGCCGGTTCATTCGGTTGAACCATGAACCGGTGCTTGGTCCGGTCCGGTTTGACAAGTAGTACCGTCTTGCATGTTAAACCGAGTTTGATCGGACCAAACCGGTTCAGTACCTAATAAATATATAAACTTTCTTAATTGATAGAGATTATGAAAAATCAATTAATAAATAGAGATTAAATGTAAAACTGCAGAGGAAAGTTTGACAGTGCGTCTACCACTCAGTCAATCCAGTTATATTGATTTTTAATGTTGTGGTTTATATTTATATTAAAATATCTACGTAATTAGATCGACGGTCAAACCAATCCGATCCGCCGGTCCGGTAAACCAGAAACCGGAGCTCGTACCAGTTCAACTCCCGGTCCGCTTGTGATAACTATGATTATTAGTGAGCAAAAAGCAACGGATTTGGAATGATGAAATCGGTCAATTTTTTTATTTGAAATTTCTAAAGATTATTTTATATTTGATATTTTAAAGTAAAGAACATTTGAGTAATTAAAATATTAATTTTATTCTCCTTTTTTTATGCATTCCTTTGTTTCCATTCAAATAATTTCTGTTGAGTAAGAGTATTAGACAAATGTACCACATCGATTAGTGAGGAGAAGATAAGGTGACTTATATTGGATTGTTGAACATGACTCACAAACATAGGCTTTTGAGTTGGAGTGGAAATACAATTCAATATGGGCCGGTCTGAAATCTCAACAAATTAGTATCAGAACTCGTGATTCGATATGAAGACTAGTATGTAAGATGTAGGATGTATGAGTGTCAAGTGCTGCTAAAACCAAACATGACTCACAAATAAAAAATTTATTTATACATATTATAATGATGAGGTAATTATTATTTTTATTTTTTAAAGATAATTAACGGCATTAAGTTTGCATTTAAATTATTAAATAACAAATAAAAATAGATAATAATATTAATTAAATTAAAAATAAATAAGAGTACAGAAATAAATCGACATACTTATACAACCAAATAAATGTAAATATAAGTCATACACCAAATGAGAAACACAAAGCAGAGATTCAACGGCTACTTATACGACAAACCGAAACGCAGTAGACGTGGCGAAGCGTGTCGGCTTCTTGTTTAGCTGGAAGGCGGCGGGGAGAAGAGGTTGGGGACGGTGGTGGGGATGTTGGGGATGGCTGGGAAGTTCGCTGGCAGCGGAGGCAGAGTGACCTTCGGCGCGTTGGGGATGGCTGGAAGAGGAGGCAGCGTCGGCTGTTTGGGCAGCGTCGGCTGGTTGGGCAGAGTTGGAACAGGCGGTAGTGTGGGGAGAGTCGGCTGGTTGGGCAGAGTGGGGACGGGCGGTAGCGTTGGGAGAGTGGGTTTGGGCAGGTTGGGGATGTTTGGGAGGTTGGGGGCCGTGGGAGTGGCCTGGAGCAGCTGGCGCGCGGCCGTGGTCGAGCCCAGCGCGAGCGCGAAGAGGCAGGTGAGCACGAACAAGCCCTTGCAAGACGCCATTTCTTTTCTGGGTTAATGTTTTCGATTGGGATGGTGTAGTCGTGTAGATAGTGAGTAAGAATGGTTGTGGAGGGAGCTGTGAGATGGGTTTGAGTTTATATAGCGGCCGAGAGCTTCCTGGCTTTGGCAGGTTGGTGAGTTGGCAGCTGAAGAAACTCGACTTCTGAGCAAGGTTAGTTTACCTGTTTTCTCTCGAGTATTCTCGTACGAAACTGAGCTTGAAGTGAGTTGATGAAGAGGCTTGGTTGATGAACCAACAGGTTGAGGTGTTGGATTCTAAGCTGCATTTTTCCAGCCTACCTCAACCACATGTCTGACTAAATTCAAACGTTAAACTGACCATAAAAATTTTAAGCTCGTTCATGAATAAACTAAGTTAAGCGATCATAATTTTGAAGCACGTTGAAGAGCCGAATCGTGAGAGATATAAATGTTTGAATGAAGCTTGAACTCGGTTCGAATTCGTTAAAATTAAATTGTTAAAATTATATGGAATGTATTTATAAACTCGTTAAAACTCGGCTCGAGCTCGTGAAATTATTAACAACAAACAGTTCAATACTCGTCTTGACTTTGACTTTTTTTTTTTTGGCACATACATATGCTTATCCATCCCAAATCTTCCTGGCCAGGATGTCAGCAAGCAACTGAGGATATTTTTGCGAGGATGTCAGTTCTCAGAAACTGAGGATGCTCGATCGATGTCCAGGCATATGATCAGAACTCAGACTGAATTTCTGCCAGCAGTTTTCAGGTCTCAAAATGAAAGTATACTACTAAGAAGTCTCTCAGGTTTGAAATGGTCAGCTCCAGAAGCTGGTGTGAAACTTTGGAAGATATTGTTGTGACATTTTAAACAACCGAGTCAGATGTGGAAATCTGAGATCCCAACAGCTGCTGGAGAAGTCTGGATTCTTGAAGGAAGCCCTGCTGCGGAAATTCTCACGTCTCAACGATGTGGCCAGTCCCAGCCTTCTGTCGACAGATGTGAGAAAATCACGGCAACATAAATAGTGAAAAGTAACGAATGAATGAATAAATACATACCTGAAATTTCCAGGAACTTCTTCGCTTTTTTCAACAGATATTCAAAAAATAACTCAATGTAAGAAAAATTGTAAATCTGATAGACAAATATGTACCTGAAATATTCAAGAACTTCTTCGCTTTTTTCAACAGATGTAAGAAAAAAAATCTAATAAATAAATATGTCCCTAAAATTTTCGGGAACTTCTGAATTTTTCACCAACAGAAAACCTTTATTTGAATAAATCACTAGTTCACAGAATAAGTGCTGGCAAAGAGTAATTTTATCGGTACAACAAACAAGACAAGAAGAGCGATCTAGCTCCAGAACTCACGGTTCTTAATGGAGTATCCATCTCCTGCCGCTTTCCCCAGCGGGTTGTCATGGCAGTCGAGGGTCCATTTCTCAAACGTGCAGTCGACGAAGTTGTAGTAGCCGCCGTGGAGACATAGAGAGCCTCCGTCAACCTTTTCTTTTATCCACGGGTAGCCCAGGAGGTTGATCAGCGAGCGATTAATAGATTCCTGAGACAAAACAAAAGCACGTGTAAAAATCCACAGTTGCTCAAAGCGTCTGACCAAGATCCATGTTAAAGATCAATGCCTAATTAGGCCAAGTTATACCAGTCCAAACTATTATTAAGGTAACCCAAATAAAGTGCAAAAGGAGCCCAAATGAAGTGACCAAGATAAGAGCCCAAGATAAGAGAAAATAAGAGAAGAGTGTGGAGCTTTCTAGAATTATGTGGAGAAGTGTAGACATAGGATATTTTAGTGGAGTATTCTAGTAGCATAATTATAGCCGTTGAATTAAAATGATCTCCACCGTCCGTTAGGGAGGTGAAGTAGTATAAATAGGGGTGTGTTGTATAAGATGTGTGCACTTGAGTTGAGAGTGACACACTAGAGTGAGAGTGAGTGAAAGAGTTTTTTCCATTGTAGTTTTGGTCTAATAAATAAAATCCGTCTTTTGTGAGTAGGAAACTCAACAATCTGGTATCAGAGCGGGACGGTCCGGGACCGTACATAGGAGCGTGCGAAAGGAGTATTGGAGTATCGCTGGACGAGGAGACTCCGTTATAGCACAGTCAGGGACTGTGAAGAGGGATTGGGCGGGGACCAATCATATAGAAGGTACGCTCTATCTTTTGCTCTTTAGATGGCGGATTTTGATAGTATGATTGGATCAATGGAGAAACTAAATGAGTATAACTATCGAGAACGGAAGTCTTGCATGAGGTCCTATTTGAGAGGACAAGACTTGTGGGAGATAGTAGCCGGTAGTGAGACCTCACCACCTTCGAAGGATGATAAGGCTTATAGGTCATTGGATATCAAAGCTAGTAAGGCCTTATATGCCCTCAAGATAAGCATTGATAAGAGTTTGCTAGTAAGAATATAAGATGTGGAGATACCAAAGGATGAGTGGGATATCTTGGCGTCACTTTTCTCAAAGAAGAATCCCGCTAGACTCCAATTACTAGAGAGGGAACTAATGAACACCACTCAAGGTACGCTCTTTATCAGTGAATATTTTTTCAAGATAAAGAATCTGTGCCGTGAAATATAATAGTTGGATGATGAAGCCAAACTTGGAGATGATCGGAAAAGAAGAATTATCATAAATGGATTAAGACCTGAATATAATAGCTTCATAGCGGCACTTCAAGGATGGCCTAAACAACCATCATTAGTAGAGCTAGAGAATCTTCTGGCAAATCAAGAAGCTTTGGCACAACAAATGGCAAAACTCACGATCAAGACGGAGAGTAAGGAGGAGACACAAGCAGAAGAAGCACTTTACAGTGCTAGAAGACCAAGTCAGAGATTTGATAAAGACAAGTACAAAAGAGAGCGTAAAGAAGGTAAGAGCACTCATCATCGACATAAATCTGATAGTGAAGAAGAAAACTCACATAAAGAATATTATCATCAAGTAGTAAATAAGCGACGTGAAAGAGGGGAATGTTTCAATTGTGGTCAAAAGGGACACTTTGCTAGAGATTGCAGATATCAAAATAAGGTACAAGGAAACTTTACAAAGACGGAGCAGAGATATGATGATAGTGAAGATGAGTGGGATTTTGAGGCAACATTTGCTGAAGTTAAGGACTACGAAGATATATCTGAAGAAGATGAGTGGGATCTTTCAGATGATAGCAATGATAATCTATGGATAGAAGACTTGGAGAGTGACGATGATTGTGAGATAGCTGCAAACTCTATCGCAAGAGAGTTGGGTGAGGAAACTTTTGAGGATGATGTGTCAGTTGAGTATGAGATAGAGCAAGATGGCTCTAGAGAGGAGATGTTGGCTGACTTCGTGGAAGGACACGAAGGAATGGAGCTAATAGCTATGGAACCAGATGTGCGAGGTTGGTTGGGGGATGCAGGTCTCATTAAAAGTCGAGACAATGATGGAATGAAGATCACGTTTGACGGTGTTTGGAGGAACAATGCCAGTAGAGAAGAGAAATTTGCCGAAGAGAAAATTCAGAAGATGGGGGAGCTGAGTGAGGTTACTCAGACCAAGGAACTATCATAAGTTCACTGTGGTTCACAAGAGAAGATGAAGAAGACTTCGATGAAGTCAGGTGCAGTGGGAAAGACTAAAGGATATTTAAGAAGGTTCACAGGATCAGAGAATATGTCACAGAGAAGACAAAGTAATTCAATGTTGTCAAATGTTCAAGGAAGGCTGGTTGAAGAGGGAAGACAATATCAGGTCAAACAAGACAAGTTTGATATTGGAGCTAACATTAAGAGGTTGCCGCAGAGGGAAGAGAATTAGGCATTGAGAGGAAGTGTTAAAGATAAATGCCTAATTAGGCCAAGTTATACTAGTCCAAACTATTATTAAGGTAACCCAAATAAAGTGCAAAAGGAGCCCAAATGAAGTGCCCAAGAGAAGAGCCCAAGATAAGAGAAAATAAGAGAAGAGTGTGGAGCTTTCTAGAATTATGTGGAGAAATGTAGACATAAGATATTTTAGTGGAGTATTCTAGTAGCATAATTGTAGCTGTTGGATTAAAATGATCTCCACCGTCCGTTAGGGAGGTGAAGTAGTATAAATAGGGGTGTGTTGTATGAGATGTGTGCACTTGAGTTGAGAGTGACACACTAGAGTGAGAGTGAGTGAAAGAGTTTCTTCCATTGTAGTTTTGGTCCAATAAATAAAATTCGTCTTTTGTGAGTCGGAAACTCAACAATCCATTCATAGTTGGCGATCAGGAATGGTTGTCTTGTCGATATATGTATCTCGCAATTATCAGCGTGTCAGGCGCTCAACTTAACTGCTGTTGTTCTGATGAGCGCAACTTGTTCAAATCTTTGCAGGATTTTGTGTGTACAACCTAATGGATGCACCACACGAAAGGGTTCGTATCTCTCATTGTTATTGGAAGCATACAATGTTAAGTGCCATGGAGGATCAAAAGTCTACGTGGACGCCACCTTTACACTGTTTGATCAACTTTCCAGCAAGCATCGTGAGCGTTCAAGTAAGCATTCAGTCGTCAAGAATGTATCCAGCTGGTTGAGAGGGCTTGATGTAATTATCTCTGTTTCACGTTTCAGTTCGGCGTGGGTTTGGTCGGCGTGGCGCTTGGGGGTTTTTTGATGGATGACTGTGTGGTTTTTGAAGTGACGATCAACGCTATGTCGAAGATCACTGGAGTCAAAGATGAGTGAATCTGACCTGGCTAGTGACTGATTACTCATTACTCAATGCCTGCCAGCTCAGAATCTCTATTTACTGGTTTACTCAGTTTGATGAACCCTGTTTATGAAACTATCTAATCTAGTAAATGGTTGTTGTGCGCCTCACATATTTATCAGCATCTCTTATCAGTTGAATCAATTTTTTGATATTAAAACTTTTGCAGGAAGTTACGAGTATATCCTAATGGAGACTCCAGTCAAGAGGGTTCATCCCTCTCCTTATTCTTGGAAGCACACAACTTTAAGTGCTCCTCTAAGTTACTAGTTTACTCAGTTTGATGTGCTCTTGCTATTTTGAATCAGCTCCTTAACTAATACTTGTGCTACAGAACTTTATCCAGTTACATATGAATTTAACTTCAATCGAATCGACAGCTGAACCAGAAACCAGCACCAAAGATATTGATATCGGCCGATTGATAAGTTAAAACCGGAAATTTCAGAGCTTGTGAAAAGGGTTTGGTCTAATGATGTAGAAGATGCCAAAGCTCCAATCTTTCAGACACCCCATTGTGAAATCTAAAGCAAATTCTGAAACTTAGGTGGCACTTACGCTGTGGAAATTCACTACATTTGTATGACAAAGATCGAAGCACTCACAGCGAACCAGCTTAAGGCTACACGGACTTCCAGTATATCAAATTCGGCAACTGATTGGTATGTAAGGTCAGAGAGTATTTGCATCTGATAAACTTGTGGATCAAACTCAATGCATTTTGTATCTGCATTGAGGGCACGTCCGGCTCCGTTTGAACCACTCCGCTAAGCACGACTCGTGGTACAAATGCTTGCACGGCATCTCCTCCGCCGCCAGCCCCTCCAAGCAAACCGAGCACACAACGCTGCCGCCGCTGCTATCTCCGACCTCTCCTCCTCTCGCAGCTCCGACTCGCACCTTCCTCAACCTCTCACCAACTCCCCCATCATCATCGCTTCCTTTATCATCATTCATGCGAAACATCTCCCATGATTCTAAAGCAAACCTTCGCGCCTCCTCCTGCGATAGCACCCACCGTACCCGCCGCGCCTCCCACCTCGCCTGCCGCGCCTCCCCCCGCAATCGTAGTCGCCACCTTGCCTCCAACGCCGCTATCAGGCTTGCCCCCCTCGCCGCCATCTCTCGCGTCTCTCGCTTGCTTTGAGGGTCAAGAAATCGAATTCAACTTTCAGAAGAGAATAAAACTCAAGAATCAGTCTATTTATGTGAATCAGAACTTCTCACAGACTCTCAGTTTTCTATATTGAGATTTTTTTTTTAATATTTATTATTTCTATAATCTGACAATTTAGTAATTTGAGACTCCATTTAAAACATTTATTTGTGGGGAAAAACGTGAGGCCAAGATAATTATACATAAATCATTATTTATATCTTGAAATTCGAATTGAGTCTCATCTCTATCCTCATTTATATAGTGTGAGATTAATTAATTCATTAAAAAATCTATTCTTTTTGTTTTGATGGTAGTTTGATATTATTATCTACTTTTAATTGATAAGATATATTAGTTTCTTGATCATCAATCATTCCAACCGGTGTCACTGTCGCACAAAGTAAAGTTTTGCTGTGTTTTCTCTCTGAAATTTTTCATCTTGTCAGAGAGCTCTCATGCAGGCGGCCTTCTCCTTCATCATCGGCCTAGGTGACTTGACTTGCAAGCAATGGAAATATCAAGCTCAAAATCCCCAGTTTTATCATACACATGTTTTTTCACGGTAGCAAAAACCCCTAGTCAAATTAGTAATTGTTTTGTTGGTAGTGTTTGAACAGAGGCCGGAGCAGCGGTCGAGATCGCAGGCTGCGATAAGTGGATGAAGACCCAGAAGGATATTGAGCATCAATGCCCAAGTCCTTGGGCTAAAGATTAAATCCAAAATTGAACACAAAAGAGGAGCCCAAAAATGAAGAGAAGAGGGGAAGGATGTGGAGTTCTCTAGAACTATTTGGATCCTCCTACATGAAGTAGATTTTTCTAGAGTCCTTATTTCTAGCCGTTGGATGAATTTCATCATAACCATCTATTTCCCTTTGTAACAAGTATAAATACCCCCTCATGTTGTCACTTGTAATCATCCAAGAAATAAAGAGTGAGCTTCCTAACAAGGTGTGAGTTTCCTACAAAGTTTCTCTTCAATATTTCTCTCCACTTTCATTCATCTATTCCCAACAATTTGGTATCAAGAGTTAGGCGATTTGGAGGCCGGTGAAGGAGCGTAGGAGCATCTTCAAAGAAGGTAGCAAGCAACTTGCTATAAGGTACGCTCTTTTCCTTAAACTTGCAATGGCGGATATTAGTGTTTCGGTTGGGATGATGGAGAGGCTAAATGAGTATAACTATCGAGATTGGAGAACATGCATGAGGTTTTACCTTACGAGTCAAGATTTATGGAATATCGTAGCTGGTAGTGAAACTAAACCACCTTCTAAAGATAATACTGAAGAATTAAAGAAATGGGAGATGAAGGCCAGGAACTCCACAACAAAATGGTGTGGCGGAAAGTATGTTGCATGCCAAGAACGTGCCTGGACGATTTTGGGCAGAATGCATGAAGACAGCGGCCCATGTCATAAACCGCCTGCCTCAACCAAAGTTGGGATTCACTTCGCCGTTTGAGATGCTATGGCACACCAGGCCTGTGGTAAGCCACTTTCGAGTATTTAGATGTGTGTACTACGTGTTCGTGCCAGATCATCTACGCACAAAGTGTGACAAGAAGGCTATAAGATGCATCTTTGTGGGTTATGATAGTAGTAGAAAAGGGTGGAAGTGTTGTGACCCTATGACAGGCCGCTGCTACACCTCAAGGAATGTGGTGTTTGATGAAGCATCATCGTGGTGGTCATCAGAGAAGACTCTCTTGCCTGACTCTAACGAAATTGAGGATAAACTGCAAGAGAGACTGGGGGAGTCAAGTATAGTCTCTAAGGAGACTAAGTCAATGGACGTCATATGTACTGGTGAAAAGGATGTAACTAGTCCACCAAAGGAGAAACCTAGGAGTCCATGGAAGACAGGTGTTCATCAAGAACACTCCTCAGGAGAACCAGAAGAGGAAGAAGAGGTTCAGCTACGAAAATCTTCTCGAATTCCAAAACTGAATCCCAAGTATGCAAACGTAGCCCTAATTGAGGAGTTTAACATGGAAGAACCAAAGACATTTGAGGAGGCAGCCAAGAGTGCTAATTGGAAGGCGGCAATGCAAGAAGAGATTGTCGCACTCAAACAGAATGAGACTTGGGAGTTGGTACCTAAACCAGCATATGTGAAACCCATCTCCTTCAAGTGGGTTTATAAAGTAAAGAGGCGCCCTGACGGATCCATAGAGAGGTACAAGGCACGGCTAGTAGCACGAGGCTTTTCTCAGGAGTATGGAGTTGACTATGATGAGACCTTTAGTCCGGTGGCCAAGCTTACTACGGTAAGAGTTCTACTTGCACTTGCAGCTAACAAGTCATGGAAGCTTTGGCAGATGGATGTGAAGAATACATTTCTCCATGGAGAGCTTGATCGAGAGATATTCATGGAGCAACCATCAGGGTTCAAGGATAAGAATTATCCGGACTACGTATGCAAATTAAAGAAGGCTTTTTACGGCTTAAAACAAGCACCAAGGGCATGGTACGGGAAGATAGCTGAGTTTCTGGTAAGTAGTGGCTATAATTTGACACAGTCAGACTCGAGCTTGTTCATCAAGGTGCGAGGACAACAGATAGCTGTGGTGCTGGTATATGTGGATGATCTCATACTCACAGGAGATGATGAAGACGAAATCCAGCAGACTAGAAAGAATCTTTCAACAAGATTCCAAATGAAGGAGCTGGGAGAACTTAATCACTTTATTGGATTTGAAGTGGAGCGGACAAATGAAGGAATTTTTCTATGCCAGGAGAAGTATGCAAAAGATTTACTGAAGAAGTATGGAATGACAGAGTGCAAGCCTGTTACTACTCCCTTAGAGGTCAATGCGAAGTACTGCTCAACAGAACGGAAGGACCTCGAAGATATCACGATGTATCGTCAACTAATAGGTAGTCTTATCTGCCTAACTTTGACTAGACCCGACCTCTCATATGCAATTAGTGCGGTAAGTCGATATAAGCAAAATCCTAAGAAGCCGCACTTGGAAGCAATACGGAGGATATTAAGGTACGTAAAGGGTACTACAGACTATGACCTCCTAACAAGAAAGGTGCAGAGAATAAGATCATTGGCTACAGTGATGTTGACTATGCTGGAGACCATGACACCCGATGATCGACTAGTGGTTACGTTTTCAGCCTTGGCTCAGGAGCTATATCATGGTATAGTAAAAGGCAACCTACGGTGTCACTGTCAATTACAGAAGCTGAGTATCGAGCTGCAGCTGTGGCAGCACAAGAGAGTACCTGACTTATGGGACTTATGGAGGATCTGAATCAGCCAGTAGACTATCCAGTGAAGATGCATTGTGATAATCAGTTAGCCGTTTGACTTGCGGAGAATCCATTGTTCCATGCTCGTACAAAGCATGTGGAAGTGCACTATCATTTCATCCGAGAGAAGGTTCTACTAGGCGAAATTGAAATGAATCGGGACGGAGGAGCAGATTGCAGACATCTTCACAAAGAGTTTAAGTACTTCAAAATTTGAGAAATTTCGTGAGCAGCTCGGAATCATAAGACGGTCATGACGGACTTAGCATTGAGGGAGAGTATTGAGCATCAATGCCCAAGTCCTTGGGCTAAAGATCAAGTCCAAAATTGAACACCAAAGAGGAGCCCAAAAATGAAGAGAGGAGGGGAAGGATGTGGAGTTCTCTAGAACTATTTGGATCCTCCTACATGAAGTAGATTTTTCTAGAGTCCTTATTCCTAGTCGTTGGATGAATTTCATCCTAACCATCCATTTCCCTTTGTAACAAGTATAAATACCCCCTCATGTAGTCACTTGTAATCATCCAAAAAATAAAGAGTGAGCTTCCTAGCAAGGTGTGAGTTTCCTACAAAGTTTTTCTCCAATATTTCTCTCCATTTTCATTCATCTATTCCCAACAAAGGATATGAGCACCGTGCTGCAATCAATGGTTGGTGACATCTCTGAGCTAAGAGCCATGCAAGAGCCCCTTGTTCCTCATAAGATGCGAATATAGACATGCGTGTGTTTTAGCAACGGAAAAGTTACCTTTTATCGACAATAGTATTACAACAACGAAATAATACCTTTAGCGACGAAAGTGCTCGGTTGATAACAAAATCGTCCCTGTGCTTTAGTGGAACAGGATCCGGTGCTGCGCAGCACTTTGCTGCGAGCACAAAACGGCCGTTTTGTGCTCTAAACGACGTCGTTTTAGATGACAGTGCATAAAACGACGTCGTTTAAAGCACAAAACGTTGTGCTCACAGCAAAGCGCTGCGCAGCTCTGGATCCGTGTCTTGCTTTTGTAACCAACTTCTATTTGGACAATGCATCTTCTTTTATTTATTTATAAATTATTCGAAATTTCAATATTTAAATATTGAGATAATTTATGTAAGAAAGAAAAAGACGCCCCAAGAGAATGGGCCCAGGCCCCTTTTGCGGCTCAGCCCAATAGACATATAAGGCCGCGTTTGGATAAACCAATTTCGCTCTGACTTTCAAAACCACTGACGTACGTCAGCAATGGCTCATCGAAGCCGCTAGCTAGTTCGATTCTCTTCCGACGACGACGACCCGATGGCGCTCCGATCAATCTGCCGCGCGCTAATTCTGTAAGCAACGCGACCTCTCACCTTCCACTGTCTACCATTTTCCCCCTTCTGACCTAACCGAGTTGTTCCATTTCGCTAAACCCTAGAAATCGCGCCAACGGAGCTGGTGCGAGGTTGTCTTATAGAGGTTTGAGTTCGGGAGCTGTGACGAGTGATTACGTAGAGGACGCGTCGGATGGCGGAGAGGCTGCGGATGAGGTCGCGGATGATTTGAAGAGCAGGATATTGAGACTGAGGCTGCCGAAGCGGAGCGCAACGAATGTGATTCAGAAGTGGGTGAGTGAGGGTAACGGAGTGACGGATTCGCAGCTCAGGGACATATCTAAGGAGCTGAGGAGGTGTCAGAGGTACAAGCACGCCCTTGAGGTAATCGTAATGCTGAATGAGGATCTTTTGTTCTTCTTTCCAGAGTTGGTGGAGTTTGAACTTGAAAATGTCTAGGTTGTGAGAAAGTTTGGAATGAGATTTAGAGGTAGTTTGGCGTGTGACTATTTGGTTTCTTGTTGAAGTTTTGAAGTTGGAAATGCATTGGTTGTAAGGAAATTCGTAATGTGAAGTAGAGATAGTTTGTAGAAAACTCATTGATTTCGAGTTTCAACACATCTATGAACTGTGGCGACCTTGGTTTTGTATTTGAGTCTATGCACCGACATAAGTTGCACGGATATGGGGACATAAATGGATATGGGTACAAATACAGAAAATATGAATTTTAAAATTATTAGGAAATGGGTACGACACAAATATGATTACTAAATTCCTTATAAATCTATTATTTTTACTTGTTACTTTATGAATTCACAAACAATTAGTTGTGATGAACAAAAATGGGATAGAAATATCATAGTTTATATATACAGACATCCAACACAGATATCTAAGGAATTTTGTAAGGTTTTTCAAACATATAATTAGTAATTTAAAGCCGCTAAAGTTATAGAAGTTTTTTCATATTTCTAGAGTTTCTGTTCTGGATATGGGGTACGGCACCCTCTCGCAGTTTATGTGCAAAACATTAGTTTGATATTGATGTTTTTTTCTTTTCTTGATGGTTAGTTGTCTTTGGTCTTTTGGATGAATGGTGACATTGTTACTCTCTTGCGCTGATCTTAAGTGAGTTGTGTGTTGAATTTTTTTTTTCATGAAATGCTCTTAATTTATATTTGTTTGTCTGGGAGATATAATTAGGTCTGGTTCCATGGCTTGTTATTTGTTAGTCCAAAAATTATATATTTGATGATCTGGTAAAGAAGTCATCTGTGGTAAAATTCTTGTATTTTCATTCTACCGTACTATCGATGCAAGAATGAATTGGCCTTCCTGCGCCGTCTTGGGTTTTTATATCACATTATTCTTTAGTATGAAGTGGTTATTTCTGCTATGTTTATGGTAGCCATAGCTATGAGGAAGAGTCAAGTTTGTAATCGTGACCATGAACGATGGATGTAGTGCGGAGTATATCAGTGTGTAATTTCTTGTGTGAGTTTTGTAGATATCGGAGTGGATGGTGGGCCATGAGGAGTTTCAGTTATCGGATTCTGACTACGCTGTACGAATAGAACTGATGACCAAAGTGTTTGGTATTGATGCATCTGAACGCTACTTCGAAGCCCTGCCTGATGCCGCAAAAACCAGCGAAACCTACACTGCGCTCCTTCACTCTTATGGATTAGCAAAACAAGTTGATAAGGCCGAGCAGATCTACCAGAGAATAAAGGAGTCCAATGTGCCAGTAACAGCTCTGGCATACAACGAGATGATGACATTGTACATGTCAGTCGGCGAGGCTGAAAAGGTCTCTTCTGTTGTCGAAGATCTTAAGCATCAGAAAGTCGAACCAGACCTTTTCACATACAACTTGTGGATAAGCTCGTATGCTGTCACCATGAACGTCGATGGAGTTAAGAGAATACTTGACGAAATGACTGAAGACTGCGGCTCAAAGGATAACTGGCTAAGATACGCCAACCTTGCGAAAATCTATATAACCACAGGCTCCTTCACCAACTCAGAGTCCAACTCTGTGGTCGAAACCGAAAAGGGCATCACCCAGAGAGAATGGATAACATACGACTTCCTCATCCTCCTCCATGCAGGTCTGGGGAACAAAGAGAAACTCGCACAGATATGGAAGTCTCTGAGAATGACTAAGCAGAAGATGACAAGCCGAAACTACACATCCATCCTCTCCTCCTATCTTCTACTAGGGCAATCTAAAGATGTGGCAGACATAATCGACCAGTGGAAAGAGTCGCCTGCAACGGAGTTCAGCATCCCTGCCCTCAAGAAGCTTTATGCTTCTCTAGAAGAGCTGAGCCTAACCAAAGAAGCTGATACTCTACACATGCTTCTCATGCAGAAGGGCCACTCGCTCGATGAAAAATCAAGCGATAAATAACACACGAGATGAATCAAAGCATCCGGAATTGCAGTGTTAAACATACACAGTTCAATAACTGCAGTCAATTATCCAAGATAGCAACATCTGCTGCCCCTGTGATGCATATGTTGCTTTTTCTTGTGTTCTTCATGAACATTATGCAGCTCATGCTGAGGAGTATTGTGCTGAGCTCCGCCCAATATGATGCTAGTCTCCAGCTGAAAAGTTACAGGATTTCTCATTTCTATTTTCACTTCTGAAAATCATTTGGAAAAGAAACATTTTTGTTGAATCGGAAACTGTAACTTAAAGTTTTGGCAAAGTAGGACCAGCGCTTTGCTGAAGTAGTAGTCATACATCGGTTAAAAACTGCTAACTTATTGGAACATGACACCATTAAGGACATGAGATAGCAAAATGTCCTAGACCATTGGTTTTAAAAATTATAGGGGAAGTGAGGTTAGGTGAACTGTTGGTGAGTATCAGGCAGTTCTATCATCCAAGCATGTACATTTCAAGGAAGCTTGTAGGTAATTGTAGAATTAGAAAATTCGTACTTCATATCAAATACTGAATCAGACCCATTTCAAATCTGTGAGGAAAATTTCTCTGTCCTTACATCCACTGAGAACAAAGAGTTCATACATTTATTTGAGACAGCTGGGCATTAGCTATTCAACTTTAAGAACCTCAATCTCAAAAACCAGTTCAGAGTTGGGTTGTATCCCCCAGGCTGGGAATCCACCGGAACCATATGCATAGTCTGGTGTACACTGCAAAGATAGTTCAAAAAAATAATAAGCAATAACTTTCAAAGTAAAAGGCAAAACTCCCTAGAGGCCAAAATTTGCAAAGGAAGATTCATTAAGGTATAAAGAGCTGAGACAAACACAATAATCACAGTGCACTAGTGCCAGTTGAATGCAATACAAATGTAGGAGGGAAGGAGATGAAGGCTGAGAGCGACATAAGGAAACAAATCCAAGTCACCCACAATGGAGCGCAGGTAGGTCTATCGTTAGACTGCAGGAATATAATTCTGAAAGCTTCAAAATGGAAATTCATAGGTATCTATTTAATTATTCTACCTTGATCCGCGCAACTTCTCCTACTTGCATTCCGATCACTCCTTCATCCCAACCTGTAAATTTGTAAGACACGTGAAAACCATAACAGGTAACAAATTCAACTTATGAAGCACTTGATTAGATTAGATAAACTAGCCATCCCTGTATTATTAAAAGGCTTTCAGTATATAAACTTGGCTGTCACGAAAGCAGAATATTACAACATCAAAACTAAGAAAAACTCGTCAAACATTACCTTTAATAACATTTCCTTGTCCGATAATAAATGAAAAAGGCTTCTGTCCAGGATCCTTTGTGCTAAAGAAAGGAAACAATGAATGATGAAACACGCATGCACACACATAAATATAAAAAGGTGAATTTGCCTACCTCCAGAACTTCTGGGAGAGGTCACGGTCCTTCCCTGCAGAAAATCAAGGCATCAACATCATGTTGAGAATTATCTAGCTGTTTAGAAGACAATGAAGGACACTAAAGAACACAATGAAGAAGGACCATCAAGAACACAATGAAGAACAATCCTGAAGACCAACCCTAAAGAACACAATGAAGAAGGACAATGAAGAACAACCCTGAAGAACACATTGGAGAAGGATCTTGAAGAAGAAAATAAGGAGAACAATAAAAGAGATAGACCAAAAGACTTTTGGGGTAGAATTATAGATGTACGTTTCTTTCATACTATGCACACCAAAGAGTTGTAGCACGGAAAAACACTCTCTTGTTTTTTGATCTTAGCCAACACATGACTGAAATTCCATCCTTTTAACATCTCAAAAATACTAAAACGATCAAAATTACAAAGCATAAGATTCAAGTAGAAAATCAACTGAATTGAATTGCTCCACAAAAGAACTAATAACTATACTATGCCAAATATAACCTAGCTAACCATACTAATTACTATCAAGCAGTAAAGCCAGTCAACAAATTCAATTAGACTCCTAAAAAACCTTCAACTATCATTTGCCAGCCAACCATAATATACCAAATTCAACCATCGGCTTAACATGACCCATCACAGACTAACTCAATTCCCAGTGACACATCAAGCGAATCGTCCACTGCTCATCAAGATCATCGATTCAACTTCAACACACAAAACATTAAAAAAAATTAAAAATTAAAAATACGAGCTCACCGAAACCAGTGCAATGCACGGTCACATTCTGCCCGACTCTCGGCCTCGGCCCGCTCCCAGCTCTCTGCACCTCCTTCTCAAATCCCATTTTCTCTCTCCTAGGGTTCAGACCAGCTCCGATGTATCGTTTTCTCTCGCCGATCAACACAATCATCTACGCCACATCCCAACCTCTCGGCCCAACAAAAGTCCAATCCCAGTCGGCTCAAACAAAGCCCAATATGTCAGTAGCCCAAACAAAATATCCAAACTCTCATTAACCAAGAAAGCCCAGTAATAATAGGCTCCTTTATGCCTGATAACGCCATGTATTATTAGTCAGTAAAAAGCAAAGGATTTGAATTGATGAAATCGGCCAAATTCTTTTATTTGAAACTTCTAAAGATTATTTTATATTTTAAAATAAAGAACATTTGAATAATTAAAAATTAATTTTATTCTCCTTTTTTATGCATTCCTTTGTTTTCATTCAAATAATTTATGTGTTGAGGAAGAACACTTGACAAATATTTCACATCGATTAGTGAGAAGAATATGAGGTGATTTATATTGGATTGTCGACATAAGTTTTTGAGTCAGAGTGAGAATACAATCAAATATGAACCGGCCTGGAATCTCAACAAATTGGTATCAGATCTCATAGTTCGATATGGGACCAGTATGTGAAATGTGGAATGTGTGAATGTCAATGTCTGACACCCCGAGTATCAAGAATGTCGCGAAGCGATGAGAGTAGCTCGCAATTGGTCAAGTGAGCCGGTGGATTGAACAACGACTCACAAATAAGAATTTTATTTATACATATCATAATGATGAGATAATTAATTTTTTTATTTTTTTAAAGATAATTAACGACAATAATTTTGCATTTAAATTATTAAATAACAAATAAAAATAGATAATAATATTGATTAAATGAAAAATAAATAAAAGTACAGAAATAAATCGACATACTTATACAACCAAATAAATGTAAATATGAGTCACACACCAAATGAGAAACACAAATTAGAGATTCAACGGCTACTTAGACGACAAACCGAAACGCAGTAGACGTGGCGAGGCGTGTCGGCTTCTTGTTTAGCTGGAAGGCGGCGGGGAGAAGGGGTTGGGGACGGTGGTGGGGATGGCCGGGATGGCCGGGAAGTTCGCCGGCAGCGGAGGCAGGGTGACTTTCGGCGCGTTGGGGATGGCCGGAAGAGGAGGCAGCGTCGGCTGGTTGGGCAGAGTTGGAACAGGCGGCAGCGTCGGCTGAGTTGGAACAGGCGGCAGCGTCGGCTGAGTTGGAACAGGCGGCAGCCTCGGCTGAGTTGGAACAGGCGGCAGCGTCGGCTGGTTGGGCAGAGTTGGAACAGGCGGCAGCCTCGGCTGGTTGGGCAGAGTTGGAACAGGTGGCAGCGTCGGCTGGTTGGGCAGAGTGGGGACGGGCGGTAGCGTTGGGAGAGTCGGTTGGGGCAGGTTGGGGGCCGTGGGAGTGGCCTGGAGCAGCTGGCGCGCGGCCGTGGTCGAGCCCAGCGCGAGGGCGAAGAGGCAGGTGAGCACGAACAAGCCCTTGCAAGACGCCATTTCGACTTTATGTTTTCGATTGGGCTAGTGTAGATAGTGAGTAGGAATGGTTGTGGAGGGAGGTATGAGATGGGTTTGGGTTTATATAGCGGCTGAGGGCTTCCTGGCTTTTGCAGGTTGGTGAGTTGGCAGCTGAAGAAACTCAACCTCTGAGCCAGGTTAGTTTACCTGTTTTCTTTTGAGTATTCTGGTACGAAACTGAGCTTGAAGTGAGCTGATGAAGAGGCTTGGCTGATGAACCAACAGGTTGAGGTATTGGATTCTAAGCTGTATTTTTCCAGCCTACCTCAACCACATGTCTGACTAAATTCAAACGTTAAACTGACCATAAAAATTTTAAGCTCGTTCATGAATAAACAAGTCAAGCGATTATAATTTTAAAGCTCGTTGAAGAGTCGAATCGTGAGTAATATAAATGTTTGAATGAAACTCGAGCTCGGCTCAAACTCATTAAAATTACATAAATTCGTCAAAACTCAGTTCGAGCTCGTGAAATTGTTAATAACGAACAGTTCAGTACTCGTCTTGACTCGACTAGTTTTTTTGGCACATACTTATGCTTATCCATCCCAAATCTTCCTGGCTAGGATGTCAGCAAGCAACTGAGGATATTTTTGCGAGGATGTCAGTTCTCAGAAACTGAGGATGCTCGATCGATGTCCAGGCATATGATCAGAACTCAGACTGAATTTCTGCCAGCAGTTTTCAGGTCTCAAAATGGAAGTAACTACTAATAAGTCTCTCAGGTTTGAAATGGTCAGCTCCAGAAGCTGGTGTGAAACTCGGGAAGATATTGTTGTGACATTTTAAACAACAGAGTCAGATGTGAAAATCTGAGATCCCAACAGCTGCTGGAGAAGTCTGGATTCTTGAAGGAAGCCGTGCTGCGGAAATTCTCACGTCTCAACGATGTGGCCAGTCTCAGCCTTCTGTCGACAGATGTGAAAAAATCACGGCAACAAAAATAGTGAAAAGTACCTGAAATTTCCAGGAACTTCTTCGCTTTTTTCAACAGATATTCAAAAAATAACTCAATGTAAGAAAAATAGTAATCTGATAGATAAATATGTACCTGAAAAATTCAAGAACTTCGTCGCTTTTTTCAACAGATGTAAGAAAAAAAATCTAATAAATAAATATGTCCCTAAAATTTCCGGGAACTTCTGAATTTTTCACCACAGAAAACCTTTATTTGAATAAATCACTAGTTCACAGAATAAGTGCTGGCAAAGAGTAATTTTATCGGTACAACAAACAAACAAGAAGAACGATCTAGCTCCAGAACTCACGGTTCTTAATGGAGTATCCATCTCCTGCCGCTTTCCCCATCAGGTTGTCATCGCAGTCGAGGGTCCATTTCTCAAACGTGCAGTCGACGAAGTTGTAGTAGCCGCCGTGGAGACATAGAGAGCCTCCGTCAACCTTTTCTTTTATCCACGGGTAGCCCATGAGGTTGATCAGCGAGCGATTAATAGATTCCTGAGACAAAACAAAAGCACGTGTAAAAATCCACAGTTGCTCAAAGCGTCTGACCAAGATGGAAGTACCTTCTCGCAGTGCCTGCACTGCTGGTCGAAGCTGAGGCTGGACGCGACGCATTTTGTGCTTAATCGTGCATTCTTCCCGGTGATAACCCAGCTGTGAATGAAGCTACTGCAATCGACAGGATCAAAAGGTTTCAGATAAATAAACAAACAGCGAAAATTAAAAAATAAAAATAAAATTGCGACCAGCTCCCACCTCGAGTCCACCTTATCGTCGTCCATGCCCATCAGAGCACGAATGCCGCCACAGCAACTGTGGCCGACCACCAGTATGTTTTGAACCTGCGGGAAAAACAATTACCTTCAATTCACGCAAGACTTTTCTATTAATTTATTTTCTCGAAAAGCAACTGAAATTTTTTTCCTAGTAATATAATCGATCTTGTCCTGATTTGCGGACCGGAGCGTCAAACCTTGGCATACACATAACATGAAAAAATATCTCTTCTTTAGTGAGTGAGTAAATATTCGCCTCGTCTCACCTGAAGAGTGTTTACAGAGAATTCGAGGGCCGCTTTAGTTTCCGAGGGTCCATTCTGCGCGAGGATAAGGGCAACGAGTCTCAAATTCCACTCCTCGAAATTCACATAAAAACATTGTAATATAAGTATGCGGCATGTGCATTACCTCGACCGGGGGTACGAGATTCGCCACGTTTCTGACAATGAAGGCGTCCCCGGGTTGAAATCCTAGGATGGTTGAGGGGCACACTCTCGAGTCCGCGCAAGCAATCACCAAAAACTGTCGCAAAATGTTGATTTTCATCTATCAGATAAAAAAAAAGCAGCTGTGCGCTAATCGAAATATGTGAAGGCGACCGACTACCTTGGGCGCTTGAGCTTGGGCTAAGTTCTCGTATCTCTCAGGCTCGCCTCTGCGTAAAAAACACAACACATTCACCACAGTCACTCGAACAAACATCCCTTCTTACACAGATGAGACACTGATGAGCAACTGAAAAAAAGCTTACAGATACTTTTCGGTTTTGAATTGCAGAAACCGCTGTTTCATTTCGTCGAAAACATTTTCGCTCTTAGCTGCAGTCTCCATCTTTTTAACGTCGCGTTCTTGGGTCAGTCCCGGAGGCCCCTGCGCGGCCTTCACACAAAGATAATGGTCTCTGCGCCCAGAACTGAATCCAAAAGGCGTAGAAACATAAAAGGTGTAAGCTTATTACACACAATCTTTCTAGCGAGTCACTCCAGCATGTCACATCAAGCATCGTACTTCGTTATCTTAAAAAGAGTGTTTTCTACTATAAATGGACGTATCGAACAATAGATGTTAGAAACACGGGGCGTGTGTCTACTCATCTCGGACAACTTTACAACCGTCTTACTTACAAGATCCTAAATGTTCGAAAGCGAGCCAAGCCTTGGGAAACTAAAAGCGTCATATTCGCATATGAAACACAAGACCTGACTCGACGCATATGGAGAGAAAATTTCGATGCTCACTACACGAAATATTGAGCCTAGCTTTGAGTCACAAACATTGAGCAAGCATCCAACCCGAAAATCGAACTAACTGATTCCAACAGCTAAGATTAATCCGGTATCCATCAATCAAGTTCATATCACAGATTTCCGCAAAGAGGACCAAATCTACAATACAAACCACCACAGCAATGTCCCACACAAGGGTTATAAATTTGAGCTTTGAAATGTAGAGAAGTGTGAAAAGTTGCATACTTGACGAAGAGCAGTGATCCGAACCCGGCCTGCCGGGTCTCCCTAATCCTCAGCCCAGAACCCAAAACCTGCAGAAGCCAGCACGATTGAAATGAATGGCCAAGATCTGAACTTTCTTCACAAAACACACAAATCCGAAGCACCCAGATGGATTAAATTAAAGTACGCACAATTGATCGAGCAGCTGCAGGTGGGGTTCTCGCGAGATCCAAGGAGGTTGGGGAGGGGAGAGTGAGAGTGAGAGATGGAACAGCAGCAGCTGCGGCAGCGGCCATGGGAAAATGAGATCTGGGGAGGAGATGAGGATCACGAATCTTGTGCGGAAAGAGAAAAATAATGGAACTTTATTGTCATGGAGGAGGAGAGGCCGAGAGGGTGCGTGTGTGGCTCCTGCCTGGGGCTGCCACGCCAGCAATTGTTCTTGTCTCCCATAAAAGCGGAGGCGGAGAAACCGAGAGCTGGTATCTTCTTCATGTTGCGTTGAGAAAATGACAGCGTCTGCCAGTTCGCATTATGATTCCAGACGCTAATCTCACACAACAGACGACTAATGCGAATGATTTTGTTGTGGTTAGTGACAGTAATTTTCAAGAGGATGGAAGTGGAACTACCTGTGTGCTCAAGCTGTGATACAACGGACGGCGGAGATCGAGTCAAATGATATCAACGGTGTTCATTAACATAGAGCTCGACCTTTCATATTCGATTTCGAAAATGTACTGAGTCAATTTGGTCCGATTTTTAGTACAATTTTATTGACGTGCTTCAAATAAAATAAAATTCAAAAGAAAACGAAATTTACTATAAATTACGAGTAAAGGCAATCGTCGTCCCGACGGTTAGGTTCGATAAAAATTAAAAAGCGAACCAAATTATTTATCATCATTTTTTAAAATATGAAACTATAAACAGAACGACTTTTTAAAATTTGAAATCGAACGAATCAAATCGAACTGAACCGAACCGGACCGGACCGCCCGAGAGCGTCGTACGGACAGACACCCGGGCATATCCTATTTTGTTATATATATATAGAAGATTAAGAATATATAAATATTAACAGTTGAATAATTTTAATAAATAGATGGTTAATATTTTTTAAAAAAATTTCATTCAAAAAGTAAACTTGATAGATTATTAATAGTAAAGATTAAGTTTTGTATTAATTATGATAATGAATAGATTAATATTTAATATTTCAAAATATTTGTTAATATTAAATACACATTGAAAATAAATAAATTAGCCGTAAAAAAACAGAAAAATACATTTAAACTTTTCTTTATTAAGTTTGAAATAGAGAAATTTAACGTTTCAAACTCTCTTTAGTTTATCTGAACCTTCTTTATAATTTTCCATCAAATTTTTGTTTACACATATTTTTAAATTTTTCTCCAAACCAAACACACGGCCTAATTAAACCAAAAACCGTGAGTATCTCTATATGAGAGGTGTCTAACTTAAATAGTGGGAAATCCGCACTTGGCCTGTTGGCCATCACCCATGGCGTAGGTTAGGAGGGTCATATGACACCTCTTAATTATTAATTTCATCCAAAATTTATGTATATCAATAGTATAAATCTAATAAAAAGATAAAATTGACCCGTGTAATATATAATTTTCACATTTATAGACTAAACTCTAGTATATTTTAAATACAATTATTAGTTCAAGTATAATTTTCTGAATCAAAAGATTAATTTATTCACATCTCACACATATACAATTATTTTTGACCCCTACTTTATGTCGTGGCTCCGCCACTGACCTATGGTGACAATAAAATCTATCTTGATTTAGGTCAAACCATCATATTTTGCGTAAAACTGCCCCCCTCTGCTACATGTAACCTACGTGACTGTAAACTTGCATCCACGCTCGTCTATGGACAAACATGGATCCAAACAAATATACTTGCACCATGTGCATAGCAAATTTCAGAAACGAGGATGTTACATACATACCAAAATGACGTGAACCTAAAAATACATATGACAAGATGGGCAAAAATGCTGACACTTTTCTGCCAAGTTAGCATCACCTCGACATAAACTACCAGTCAATTGTCTAACACTGATAAGTAGCAACTGCAAGCTCTACAATAATAATGATAAGAAGAAGAAGGGAAGTTCCGGAAGAAGAAGGATAGGCAAGATGAACAGAAGAGCACCAGCTTTATGTTCTCATAAAATCCCCTCAGAAAATTAGCTGGGTTCAAAAGACTAACAATGTACAACATAACATAGCTGATGCCATAAATTTAAGTGCACTGCTCCGGAGGGATCATCATCATCATCATCGAAACGCATGCTACACTTTGCCTAAACTTAAGCCCCGGATGAAAATGAAAATTTCCCAGCTTCATTCATCATCCTAAAACATGTGGTTGCCGCAGAAGATGTAACAGAAAGTACAACTACAAAGGGAGAGAGAGTCTTACTTTGTCAAGCAGCCTTAACCTTGTCATCACCGACGGATGAGAGGATGGGGAGGCTGTTGAGGAACTCGTCGAGGCCCTCGAAGAAGCCTATCCCCTCAGCCTCTATGTTCTCCTCAGCCCCATTTGAAGGGGGGGCGGCGGCGGTGGAAGTTCCTGCCCCGGTTGAAGCTCCAGCGTTTGTGATCCCGCACTTGGCTGACACGGTCTCCTCGACTTCATTGCTGAATTCCACGTTCAGGTCCAGCTTCCCCAGGTCCTTCGGGTTCTTTCCAGACGCCTTCTTCGAGAAGCTGCCGTTTCCGTTCGAGGCTGATTTGATGCTTGTCATAGTTGTTACACCAGACTCTGAAACGCCCGCTGCTCCTCCCCCATTTCCAAACGCATCTTGCGTGCTGCCGTTGCTCCCTCTAGCACGATCTCCACCGTCTGTAAACCCACTCGATTTCTCAACCGTCCCATGCTTAGCACTTCTACTCGCGGGACTCTTCCCCTTCGGAGGCCTACCCCGACCTCTCTTCTTTCTCCGACCAAGACCATTGCGCCCCCAATCAGCATCAGAATCATCGCTCGAATCACTCAACTCCATCAAAGCATATTCTACATCGTCGTAAATCACAGCCTTGGGTCTGGCTTGGAAGCTCTTCCTCGCACTAAAACCGCCAAATCCCCCGCTCGGGACTACTGGGCTTGCTCCTTTACTTGGATCCACAGGACAGGTAAACATAGGCGAAAAAGGAAGCCAGCTATGTCCCCCGCTCTTATTCTTCCCGCTGTTCAAGAAAATAGGAGTGGCTCCAACCGGAAAGAACCCCCAACTACAAAAGCTCGCTTCTTTACTGGACTTAATCTCCGGAGGAGGCGCAACCGCACTCCCATGAAACGCCCGCCTACAGTTCTTATTCTGACACCTGAGAGTGCAATCTTCATACTCCTTTAGAAACTCGTAGAGATGATAACAGTAAGGACACGCAGTCCAAAAGGTCGAAACCTCAGCCGCATCAGCCTCTAGAGGATCTACCGCCGGTTCCTCCTCATCCTCTACGTCCACCACTTCTTCTCGCTCGTTCCTGGCGGGGGTCTTCCACACTGGTGGATGTGGATCCCCCTGCACCGGCCCAGGCTCCTGCGCCCTTTGCTGTGGTTGGGGCTGCTGACTCTGAGGCCTTTGCTGGGGATCTTTCTGCTGCTGTGGCTGTTGCTGGCCCAGTGGCCTTTGCTGAGGTTCTTTCTGTTTCTGTGGCTGTTGCTGACCGTGCGGCCTTTGCTGGGGTTCTTTCTGCGGCTGCGGCTGACTCCACAGCTGCTGCTGTGGCTGGGGTCGAGCTTGAGTTTGTGGTGGTGGTTGGGGCTGAGATTGAACCTGTGGCTGGGGCGGGGGCTGAAACTGTGGTAGGTAATGCACCTGCGGCTGAGGTTGCGGTTGCTGTTGCTGTGGCGCATGTCGCTGCACCTGCGCATGCTGCTGCTGCACCTGAGCACGCAGCGGGGTCACAACCTGAGGCTGCGCCCTCACCGGCGCCACAGCCTGCGGCTGTTGATTGTGCTGCTGCTGCGAATGCGACTGCATCGGTAGAAACTGATGCTGCTGAACCCTCATCGACCCACTCCCGCTCGAGTCCAACCAACTCAGCTCATTATCATACAGCGACTTCCTCAACGGATTCGACAGCACCGACCACGCCTCCGTCACCAGCCCGAACGCCTCCTCCGCGAACGGCAGCCCGTTCCGCTGCGGATTCAGCAGCAGCGCCAGCCTCCGATACTGCCCGGCCATCATCTCCGCGTCCCCGCACATCCTCCCCACCTGCAAAATCCCGTACCAGTCGTACCTCCCGTTGATCTGCTGCTGCCCCGCCATCAGCGTGTCCACCACCGCCAGGATCTCCTCCGCGTATTCCAACCCCGGGTCCGCCTCCTTCGCCCGGATCGCGAACGTCTTCGTCCCCACCAGATCCCGATTCACCAGCAGCTTCAGCGCCAGGTTGATCCACCGCGCCGCCTCGTCCCTTCCGTCCATCCCCGCTGCGGCGATTCTCGTCTACCGATTTCGGAAATGAGGGAGTGAAGATGAAGAAGACGCGATGAAGAAAAGAGGAAGAGGGGTTTGGAAATGGTCCTCCTTTTTCCCGATGGACGGTAAAGGACTGAGGTTTCGGAGAAATTACGGTTTCCGTACGAGGTTTCAGTAGTAAACACCGTTGTCGGGGGAGGGTATTTCCGTCATTAAACAGTGTGTAGGTAGTACACTACTGCTCTGGGTATGTTGATGAATAGTGTCATGTGGTTAGATTGCGCTGCTGATGAAACGGACAGCGTGAAACCGAACTGATATCAGTCCGTACCATTTGGGTCGGGTTGGGCTTCCGCTTGTCTTAATGGGCCTTTCAGCTTACAAGCCCAACAAATTGATTTTCTTAATTAATTCTATTTTCAATTTTAAAAACACTAATCTAAATCTAACAACTTCTTTCTCGAAACTTACTAAAATTTCTCTAATTCCTTTATTTGGAGGAAAGTACAAAAATAATAGTGTTTTTATTATAATTATTAAAATAAGATCAGAGATCAAATCATACCGACATTTGATTTTTGGTTCACATGTTTAATCGTTTGATTTGATTGTCGGTTCAATTGAATGTACAAATTGTGTTAAATATGTTCATATGTTTTTAATTTTAGTAAATACAATTTCGTACAATTTAACATTAAATTATGTGTGTTAGTATTTAATAGATTGTTTAGTGAAAGATTTATATTGAACCAGTTGATCATTAAATTGGTCCACCGGGCCGATTCGGCTCCACCCAATTTTCCATGTAATAGAGTGACTGAATTGGATTGAAACTTGATCCGGCTTCCCGTCCAATCGGTTGAACCAATTGATCTGATCTGGTTTGATAACTATGGTTCTTATACCACTAATTGCAAATTTTAAAATGTTACTATAAAAATTTGGGATATTTGTAATCACCTCAATTTTTATTCCAATTATCTATATAGATAATAGCAATTTAGGTATGAGTGCAATGATAGACTTACATGACGGATCAAATCATATTTGTTTTTGTTTTTTTGTTTTTTTTTAAAAAGAGGATCAATACCCTTCCATCTTGATAGTCAATCATATTCACTGCGAGCCAGCTCATGCGCACCTCCACCGTATCTAAGCGTAAATACGGTACCAACAGGCTTTGAACCCAGGACCTTGGGGTTGTTAGACAACACTCAATACCACCAGGCCAACACCTTGTTGGTAATCCAAATTACCATATTCGTTTTAATCCTAATTAAAATATACAATTTTTTGTGCATTTCGATATATTTATTCATAATCAACTAACGTACAGAACTATTATGACCCATTAGACACATTAACATGAATATGATTTGGTTATGTTGAGCATAGTGGTATTATCTCACATCGCTCAAGTTAAGCTCTTAAGTGATCCTTATATATAGTTGGGCTCCCCCACTAATTGTCAATTGGTTTTGAGTATGGATCTGACAAATCTACATGGTATCAGAGCGGGTTTTGGCCGCATTCTTAGAACATGCCCGTGACGGTTAACTAGATCCGCACGAGGTCCCACTTGTCGAGGTTAACAAAGGTCCTCGCAAGTGAGGGGGAGTGTTGAGCATAGTGGTATTATCCCACATCGCTCATTTGAAGCTCTTAAGTGATCCTTATATTTAGTTGGGCTCCCTCACTCATTGTCAATTGGTTTTGAGTGTGGATACGACAAATCTACATGGTATCAGAGCGGGTTTTGGCCGCATTCTTAGAACATGCCCGTGACGGTTAACTAGATCCGCACGAGGTCCCACTTGTCGAGGTTAACAAAAGGTCCTCGCAAGTGAGGGGGAGTGTTGAGCATAGTGGTATTATCCAACATCGCCCATTGGAAACTCTTAAGTGATCCTTATATATAGTTGGGCTCCCTCACTCATTGCCAATTGGTTTTGAGTGTGGATCCGACAAATCTACATGGTATCAGAGCGGGTTTTGGTCGCACAACATGCCTGTGACGGTTAACTAGATCTGTACGAGGTCCCACTTGTCGAGGTTAACAAAGGTCCTCACAAGTGAGGGGGAGTGTTGAGCATAGTGGTATTATCTCACATCGCCCATTGGAAGCTCTTAAGTGATCATTATATATAGTTGGGCTCCCGCACTCATAGCCAATTGGTTTAGAGTGTGGATCCAACAAATCTACAGGTTCCATCGACAATCTACTCCAACACTCCACCTTTGTCATATATTCCATGCATCACACTAGATAGATATCATATTCATTGAATACGAGTCCCTACTTCAGTAAAGGCATTGAACCGAACTTCCTTTTCAATCTCCTGTAGCAGCCCTATTCAACCAAGCAATAGAACGTTGTGCGGTGGGTTGAACGAGATTTTTTATGGAAAAAAGTAGAAAAGGAGTGGCTTACTCGGTTAAAAGATTTGCTGCTCCAGCCTCCAACCATTACCAAACTAATACCTATTTTGTTTAGTACTTTAGGTGCTTCTGTTGCGTATAATGTAAATCCCGTAGCGGATCAATTCCAACGAGCCTTTCAAACTAGTACTTTTTGTAATCGACTCTATAGCTTATTCAATAAACGCTGGTTTTTCGATCAAGTTTTGAATGACTTTCTTGTCTTCAATCAATACGAGTCTAAATCTATTTTATAGGATCGACTCTGACACTTACAATTTTATCGGCCTAGATATCTCTCTGACTGAAACTGCCCAATCATATTTTTACGAGTCATATTCAACGCGTCTGACTTCTTAAAAAAATTAAAACTCATTTTAATGATGAGGTTCATTGCCCACGCTTGATTCATTAAGAAGTCAAGTGTTTTTTTGCTACTTCTTAAACTTTTCTTAAACTTCTTAAACATGTCCATACAAACCCTTCACCATATCCATACATACAAACAAATTAACTACACCTCTTCCTAATTCCATCATATTCATACAACATAAACCAACATATCCATACAAACCATAAATCATTACAACATTGATTTGCCGACAATGGTAGACTAACCCTTTAACACGCCGGATCAACAAAAATCAATTGTAAAATATATTAGAAAAACTGACCTCTTTATTAACAAAATTTGAGACTCCTCGACGATAACAGACTCCTCCAAACACTAACCGACCAGATCGCCAATGGTTTGCTCCTGTAGTCGCCTGAGGTTGATTCGCAATGGGAGGTTTTAGGATTTCTACCCGTCGAACGAAGAAGAGAGAGGCAGCGTCGCGATTTCAAGATCTGACCCAAAAACGATGGTTGGAGTTAAGTAATACGGCGTTGTCGCGACGCATTGCTATAATTGTTGCTCGCCGAAGCAACGAACGGTGTCGCATCGTGCAACTCATACCTAGTTTCAAACGACGGTTGGATCCATTCGCTATTTCAAACCTCGGCTCGGATGCACCAAAAAATTCAGAGAATTATCCCCTCTGAACCGCTCTTTGAAACTGGGTCTGACTTTAATCCAGTTTCAAACTGGTACAAGACTTCAAATCAAACCGCCGTTTCAAAGTTCAAACCCAGTTTTAAACCATGGTTGGCCTTAAGCGAACCACTGTTTTAAACGGCGGTTCATCAAAAGTAGGTCATTTCGATAAACTTTTTTTATGTGAGACCACTCAGTAAAGAAAAGTACGAGAAAGGGCAAAAAAAAAACCGGTAAGAAGTCTCACATCTTGAGCTAAATCAAATAATTGTCATACTATTACATTAATTAAATAAGCTATCAAAAATAGACCTTTAAATTATAATCAATTTCTAATTAAATTATTTTCTTATTCCATTTTTTTTCCTGTATATTTCAGAAATTCTCTTCAAAACCAAACGGATGACCCCCGACTACGCTGACGTCATCGCGAAGCTCCGATTTGACCGCTCCGAGCTTTTCTCCCCACTGCAAAGATTCCACAGGTTTCTTCCATTCCCGCTCGTCTGATTTTCGTATACGGCAGCTGCTCGGATTCGCGGCTCAATTAGGGTTTAGGGTTTAATTAGGGTTTTGAATTCCACCTGAAAGCCAACCATGAAGCGACACTCACAACATGAACATGATGTGTACGCGAGAGCTATGGATTTTTCCGAGGATTGGAAGTCGCTTTTCTCCGCCAATTCGGTGTACAAGGCGCCTCGGCTTGTTTCGTCGCCGTCGACATTCGGCCCGCTGGTTTTCAATCCGGTGCCGGATACGTCAACGACGCTATTGTCGTCAACCTCCGTGTTGCCGCCGCTATCTGAGCTCGCCGCCGCGTCTGGTTTGTCTCTGTCCAGATTCGTGTCCACGTCTACTAATCCGGAGTCGTATCTTCCTCCTTCCTTGGCGTGTTCTATATCCTATTCGGGCATTCCTGACGACTACGGTCCGGATGGCAAATTCGAATTTTGGAATAATAGGTTACAGTTGCTTCGCTGTCCCGGTGAGGAATCAGAGATTGTATTTTTTCCAGTTGGTGAGAATTTTGATCAAGTGGGATTTGTTAAATTGATTGTGAAGGACCGGAAACTGACCACTGATGGAGAGGTTGCCGTTGGTGCTAATAAAAAGCTTGGTCATAGAATTGTGAAATTGCTAGTCAACCTGATAGAAGAAGATCTGACTGAAGCAGGAAGTGAGAAGAATATTGGGACTCGTATTGGGAATTTGATGGTCTTGACGATGTATTCTGTTCATTGGTTTTGTGTTAAGGTGAGAGCTGTGGGATTGGAATCTGATGAGAAGCCATGCTTGGCTTACTTGGGTGGCAAACAGTTTAAGAGTTGTGCTGTTGCTGATGCAGCTTGGAGTCCGCATTTGCCCGAGGAAAGCCTGGTGCTCTTGACCAGTGGAGAATTGTTTTTGTTTGATTTAAATAGTATTCCTAGGAACAGTAGTTGGAATAAGGGGAAGCGGTTTACAGCATTGTGTAATGGGCCGCACGGTGTTTCTGAAAAGCATAAATGGTTCGCTTGTGAGTTTAGTTGGCATCCAAGAATTCTAGTTGTTGGTCACGAAGAGGCAATTTTTTTGCTAGATTTGAGGTTTGAAGAGTCGAGTGTCAGTAGTTTGGTGAGGATAGAAGCATTGGATGTGAAGAACAGATTGGCCGAAAAGGATTTGTTTATTACATTAGCTCGAGCAGGATTTGATGGATTTCATTTTGTAGTGGCATCTAAATGCGTATTAGCTCTGATCGATGTACGGAAACCACTCATGCCTGTTTTACAGTGGAATCACAATCTTGACGAACCTACATATGTTAATGTTTACAAGTTATCTGATTTGAGGTCAGGTCTAAGAGATGATTTATATGGTTGGGCTACTGCAACAGGGTCATGCATTATACTCGGGTCTTTTTGGCACAATGAATTTAGTGTGTTCATTTATGGACCGTCTGAACCAGCGTCTAAGGGATCCTTTGTTTCGAAAATATCAGAAGTTAGCACATCTTTTTACGCCTGGGAGCTTCCATCAGAGATAGTGCTGACAGGTCATGGTTGTCGCTGTGGGAGCTGCCTCATCGGCAATGAGTTCTTCAAGGATGCTCTTCCGAAATGGGTATCCTGGCAGCAAAAGAAGGAAATAACTTTGGGATTCGGAATTATTAACACAAATATGAGTTCCCTACTGTCAGGACATCATGGAACTGGTGGATTCACATTAGTTCGGCTGTTGTCCTCAGGGAAGCTAGAATCTGAAGGATATTGTGCCTCTTGGAAGTTCTCAAATGTGTCGGGAGAAGCCCACGAATCATATTTGAAGCATGTCGGTGATAACCATTTATGCTCAGCGGCCCAGGACAGATATAAATTTCCAAGGAGATTTAAGTATTTGAAATTTGAGTACCTCTTTGCGTATCTTAATGGTGACATCAACAACCACTTGATTTCAAATCAGAGAACACCAATAGGAAGTCACCTTAAAAAAGAATTTCGTAATGTGGATTCCTACAAATTCATTGGTGAGGAATTGAAGGCTTTTGGACTAGGCATGTCAAAATCAATAAAAGAAGTTTTGGAAGATTCGAGTTTTCCTACAAGTGTCCATGAATTGGCAGTAAGGAGAATGTGGACAGGACTGCCTATGAATTTATTACAGCTGGCATTTTCTAACTATTCAGAACTTCTTGAAGTTCGTCTTGACATGAAATTAGTTTCCTTGGAATTTTTACCTGTGCCGCGGGAACCCGAATTGCCTCCTTTTTTCAGTAGAAAATGTTCAAGGCGGAGTAATAAGTGGTCAAGCAAGGTGAAGCGTGCTGATGACATAGTGGGTCCATTACTTCCTCTTCCTGTTCTAGTTTCTCTTCAAAAGGCTTCTGTTGAGTCCATTTCACATGCTAACCAATCAGTTGGGTCTTCATACGAGTCTAAACTTGCATATCAATGTGCTGAAGTAAAAAAGGCTGCCGAAGAAATAGCAGTCAACGTTTTGAGTGATGGGAATTCAGTTACCGCCCTCGATAACGATAAAGAAGACACAGCAGCAGATTGCTTTGAAGCTTCACTCTTCTCAAGCACCCGTCCTTTCTTCATGTACACACAAGGTCCAATTACTGAAGAGCACCTTATTAGTGTCAACGGGTCTGAACAAGATGGTTCCAAAAACAAGGATGATAGACACACAACCTATATTTGTAAGTCCAAGAATGGTTCCAGTGAGAATATGGAAGATGTCGAGCAAGATCAGTTTGCTGACCTTTGCCCTGTAGAGCTGAAGTTTCGAGGCCCTGTGGTAATTGGAAAAGAGAGTCAGCGTGCATTTTCGTTGTTGAAGAGACAATTCTCAAAATGGCTTGCAGGTGTCGACGTGTACCAGGAGTTCTGCAGAGGGCGCAAATACCAGAAGAAAGCATAGGTAGCGCCTCCTGTATTCCTTGCACAAAGCTACATTTTTTTACCGAATCATCCCAGTTCTGAAGCTTGCGTGTTTCATATTGTAGCATTCTGGTCCAACATATGTTTATCTGCAGAGGTTGTGTTCCTTGCACATAGCTATATTTTTTATGCAGAGGTAAGCCTGAGTGGTATGAAAATATTGCCAAAGCTTAAATATTTTTATACAGTGTTTGATAACTTTTTCATAATTTTCTTTTCTAATAACAATTTATGTATTGTTATAGTTTTTGCCGATTGCTTGTGAGAACTCTAGAGTTCTAGCCTCTCAGCCATATTGGGAATTCAACTTGGAATCCTTTCATTTTCAGAAATATGGCGAATCTCGTACCCCCAGTTGAGGTAACATACAAAAATGCATGCCACATATGTATAATATTTTTTAAATTTAGAACGAGTTTGAGGATATAAGCAATGGAAGTTTAAACTGATTATTAACTTCGAATTTGTTGCAGAATGTCCCTTCTGAAAGAAAAGCGGTGCTTTAATTCTCTGTAAATACTCTTAAGGTGAGATGAGACAAATATTCTCTTGTAAACGAGAGATGCTATAGATGCTTTCAGGAAAATATATCACTGTGGTGTCAGACAGGTAACTGCAGATGTTTTCATATGATGTCTCTTTCTACTTTTTGTTTCGGGAATTTATTAATCACTCGCTGGTCAACCTCTTCAGATACTCATGGATAAAAGAAAAGGTCAATGAAGGCTCTTTGTGTCCGCATGGCGGTTATAACGACTTTGTCAACTGCACATTCGAGAAATGTACCTTGACTGCGAAGAAAACCAGTCGAGGAAAGCAGGCACTTGATGCTCCTTCATGAATTGTGAGTTCTGTGAAATAGAGTATGCTTGTTGTTTGTTTGTTAAATGGATAAAACAGATATTACTAGCATTTTATTTTTTGAATAAAATTTAGTTGATTGAAAATAGGAAGAAGCTTCCCAGCTTTTCAGGTACATAGCTGCATATTTATTTATTTATTTCATTTCACAGTTTTTGTTACTGCTGTCAGGGATTTTTCACATCTGTTGACAGAAGGCTGAAAATAGCCACATCGACGAGTCTTCCCTTGATGCGATAGAATTTTCTCAACACACCTTCCTTCAAGAATCCAGCCTTTTCCAGCACCCTTTGGGATCTCAGGTTGTCAACATCCACCAAAGCTTCAAGTCTCTCCAAATGCGGCCACTCCTTAAAAATCCTTTCAGAAACCATCTTAACAGCTTCCGTCACGATGCCTCTTCCCCAGTACTCAGTTGCCAGAACATATCCAAGCTTACCTCTACATGCATCAGACCCTGTGTTGGGCTCGACAGATATAGCCCCAACCGGCTTGTCGGCTATGCAAATCGCTCGCAGCCAAGGGTGAGACTTGATTGATTCTAAGTACTTGATTCCATCTTCCTTGGACGTGTTGGCCCAGACCATGAAGTGGTCGATGTCTGAAACCTCCAGTGGCCGCAGGGTGATCACCTCGCCCCCTTCCATCAGAACTCCTGCTCTCTAGAGATCATAGTTTGTGATTCTTCATACGACAACAAGAAGTTTCCTGTGATTTATAATGTGTTTTGGGATTGAGGCGCAAGAAAGGAAGCTGCTATTGGTTTTTTTGTGAAGACAAATAAATTATGCCTGCTTGGTTGACCGTTTCAAAGGTGGGAAGGTTCTAAGTAGTTTCATTCCATTGATGTCTCTCGTCTCGTTCAGGTAGGGAGCTAACTCTTTTGTTTATATTTTGCAGCACTGTCTTCTGAAGGTCCGCCAGTAAAAAAACTTGTCTCTGAGTTCCAACAGTCCGATTATTCTGTATATGTTGCAGTGGCTTACTGAACTGAACAGCCCTTCGGTTGTAGGAAGATATGAAGATGCATTTGCTACATATTTTGCAGATTTTGTTGCTGTGGAAGCTAGGCTCAAGGGACAAGCGCGGGAGCGAATTCGCCTAGCTTGTCGATGGGGAATCGACAAAATATCTCCAAGTATTCGTTCGCAAGTATATTGATGCATAGCGAATTCTACTATATTGCCTCGATCAACTGAGTGGGCACTGAGTTCTTCCCAAACCCATTCACCTCAGGCAATGGAAAACCCCAGCACTCAGGCTTCTGTCACTTCTATGGATCCAGCTACTTCTCCGCCCCTGACGCATCCTGCACACTATCACTCTCACGCAACAAAGATGGCCTGATCATATCAGATATTGACCTTAACCTCTGCCGCCAGTTGAGGCACAAATATGGCTTCTTAATTGGAGCCCAGGTCGTCGTCTCCTATCCCCTTTTACGCAAAGAAGTCTTGTAAAGATTTCAACTCGGTTCACCTATGAAGGTTGTTCTCTGCTGGGTTTCATGGAAAACATCTATTCAAGCTCTTCTTATATGGATTTCAATAGGATGAAATCGAATGTCAAACTGCTAATTTCCACTGACAAACATGCAACAACGGCAGCAAGAACACTACATTGGATTCATCTTGGAGCTTTTAAGGTTGATGTGATGACATTCTCACTTCTCAGACATGAAGTCAAATGTTTGACCTTTTGTCTCAATCCTTATCTTAAAACTCAAACTCAAAACCGGAAGAATGACTGAAAAAGCCCACTTTCTCTCTCCCCTCAATTTTCGCTCTCGTCCAACATCTGACGATTTCGTGTCGTTCGTTTCCCAACAGATATGCGCTGAGCCCATCTCGCGTACGGACTCATGGCTTCGGTGTCATACCAGACCTTCTCCTCGTCCTCCACTCGCCGCGACTCAATCCGTTTCCCCAATCATCTCGACAATCCCAATTTCGCAAACCCTAGATTCCTCCCGCAGCCGCGGCTCCATCGAGCCCACGAATCGAGCGTCTGCCGGTGCAGCAGCAGGTCCCCATCGGAGTCGGAGGGGCGGAGGTGGGACCTCGCCGTACAGGATGCGTTTAGGAATGTGATTGAGAGAATCGATGGGTATTTGCATTCGCATCGGAATCGAGATAAGGGGGTGGAGAGGGGTGGTGATGGGGTGGCGGAGACGGAGAGCTGGGCGGCCGCGGATGATGAGATTGGGTGGGACTGGGAGCGGTGGACGAAGCATTTTGAAGATGTGGATAGCCAGGAGCGCATCCTCTCAGTTCTTAAGGTAGTTTCCATTTTTTATTTTTTATTATTTTTGGAATTTAATCACAGGTTTCTTGCCATTTTTCGTACTGATGGGACGCAAAGTTATGTTCTTCGATCCAACATTTGATCGATTTGAACCTCTTTATGTGCGAGCAGTCACAGCTGGAGGCTGCCGTTCGCGGGGAGGAGTATGTGGATGCTGCGAGGCTCAAGGTGGCGATCGCAGCTGTGTCAACCAGCGATACTGTTGGCAAAGTTATGGCTCTTCTGGAGGTAGGATGATTATTCTTTCATTAGTTGACGCTTCTTTCTAACGGATTCTTAGAATGCAACTAGTCGTGTTCTTTTATCATGTTGGAGTAAGTTTGTGCGGTTGGATGCAGAAAGCGATAGAGGAAGAGGAGTATGATGAAGCGGCTTTTATGAGAGATTCCGCTGGTACTGGGCTGGTGAGTCAACCAATACTCTGGTCATCAATTAGTGATCAAACCTGTAACTGTAACCCTTACAGTAAGAAGATCATGAGTTGTGTAATTACAGATGAATGAGGTTGTTTAGTTATAGATGAATGGGGTCGTAGTTTATACTTTATAAAATAAAAATCTTAAGCTATTTTCAGAAAAAAAATTCCCCATTCTGCAGCTATGATTGCACGGATACGGGGACGGGTACATAAATGGGTGCGGATAAAAATGTGAATTTTAAAATTATTAAGAAACGTTACCACACAAAAACGGTTACTAAATTCTTTAAAAATCTATTATTTTTGTTGTTACTTGAGAAATTCACAAATAATTAGTTGTTATGAGCAAAAATGGGATAGAGATACTATAATTCTTATGTACGTACATCCAGTAAAAATATATAAGCAAATTTTCTAGATTTTTCAAACATAAAAATTAGTAACTTTTAAGCTGCTAAAGTTATAGGAGAATTTTTTTTCAAGTTTCTGAAATTTCCGTTCTAGAAATGAGTACGTGTATGGGTACAGCACCCTCTCGGAGTTTCTGTGTAACATATTGAATTTTCATGTCCATGTTTTGTTATTACCTAGAAATGAGGTGCTTTGAGTTATCTTGCCGTGACGATCGGTTTTTATTTGACGGTAATATTTGTTTCCATCCACCTGAAAATAGGTGTGATTTCATCTGTCTGTCAGTAAGCCTTGTCTTCTTGCATTTGTTGGACTTTTCGTTGCTTTAGATTTATTATTTACCATTTAGTTTATTTAACATTTTGAGCTCGCAGGTTGGGTGGTGGAATGGCATCTCAGAAGATGCGACTGACCCTTATGGCCGAATTATTCGCATAACAGCAGAACACGGACGATATGTGGCCACGAGTTACAGTGCCCGGTAGTGTCACTCGCTAGCTTTCATATTTATGTTTTATTCTACAAGCTAGCTAAGCACAGAATCCACCAGATGGTTAGCTTTCTAGTTGAGTGAGTATCTAGTGTTAGAACGTGATCTCAATCGTAAGGATACCAAATTCGTTCGGTTTATCTTCGAGACCAATAACTTTTTCTCCCAAAAAAACGCCGTTATTGCAGGCAGCTTGCGACATCTGCGCCAGGCGCACCTCTATTCGAGATTTTCCTTACAATTGACAAAGAAGGAAAATATAAGCAGCAGGTACGGTTAAGCCCAGTCACTCGGCCTTTTTCTTGTTTGAAAGTGAATCTTACTCATTTGTTTTGTAAAATGTGACATGACCTCTCGAAATATAATCCTCCTGAAGAAATTTTCGTACTTTTTTTCGTGTGATATCAGGCTGTATACCTGAAGCGGAAGGTGGTCTCTCAGGAGTTTGTACCTATTCGGTCTATGTTACCGATTCACTCCGCCAGTGGAAGCTTGAGAAAACTTGGCTCTCCTGATGATAAAAGCGACCCGCTGGGCCTAGATGCCGAGGACAGTGATAATCGCGATGATGATTCTGATGTGGTTGACAAGCTGCCTGGTTTTCAAAACTTTGTAAAAGATATGATCCCTGGTGTGAGGATCAAGGTGTTGAAGGTCACTGCGCCTGAGAAGGTGGATCGGGATCTTATATCTAAAGTGATCGAGCAGATAATGGAGGAAGAAGAGGATGAAGATGAGGACGAAGATGGAGAAAACAGCAAGGACTTTGAGGAAGATTTCGAGATTCACAATGATGAGGATGGGAATAAAGTCAAAGCTAACGTAGGAAAAAATGACACGCCAACTGAACCTGATATAGACCTCACTCGTAACGAAGAAGAAGGCCAAATGGCGATGAAGTTTCTTTTCGGGGGTCTGGCCCAGAAACTCTCAAGCAATGTCCGTCCCAAGGATGATTTACTACGAGTACCTGCAAAGCTAGAGAAAAAAGGCCGAACTTCATTCTCCTTCCTAATTGAAAAAGAAGTTGATGAGCTTGAAATCGGCAGAAAGGGAAAGATGGCATTGGATCAGAAGCTGAATCTCTCAGGTCCAATAAGTACGGATAACGTTATGCTTGATTTTACCAAGCTTATGGGCAAAGAAAGGATCAGTGTGAAGGTTAGTCCGTCGTCCATCTAGTCGAGGCTCCCTTCATCAGAAATGAAAAAAAAAAATATATAGTTTGTTTTTTGACGATTTGAAAACGCCTTTGAGCCGTGTGATGATAATGCAGGCTCTTAGAGACATCGGAGAGTTCATCAACAATTCCATCAACCAAGCGCGTAATCAGCAGCCTCTTTCGGGGTCCACTACTTTCAACCGCATCGACCTGCCAGCATATCCAGACCCGCTTAATGGTACATCCTTGGCATGAGTGCGATAATTATCAAGTTGAAATTATTTACATGCATGAAATTGTTTCGATAAGGACTGAAAACCTTTGAGGAAAGAAAGCGCTGTTCTATCAGTGACGTGAAGCATTTTTCTACGTCATATTTTCTTAATTTGTTATCATTTTGCCAGGGTTGTACGTCGGTTCGAATGGACTATACTCTTCCGAAGTCATACACTTGAGACGGAAAGTTGGTCAGTTCCAGGAGGACAGAAATACCCAAAAGCCGTCGAATCTGGAATTTTACGAATACGTGGAGGCCTTGAAATTAACTGGAGATCCACACGTTCCAGCCGGCCAGGTAATTCTTGCTTCATGCCCATAGCAGACAAACACTTCCGCAACTGAAATATTTCACGATATACGCTCCTTTGTAAAAACTTCATGTATCAACGACATTGCTCTGCACCCAATTCTGTATCCTATCTTTGACGCTGCTTCTTTTCTGAACTCAGCTCATAAATTTTCCTTCACATCTGTCAGGTAGCTTTCCGTGCGAAAGTTGGGAAAAGGTATCAACTACCGCACAAGGGAATTATTCCAGAGGAATTCGGAGTGGTATGTAGCTTTTGCCTCAATCTCAACTGAAGGCCTTAATTCTTTACCGTTCTTTCATAACATATTAACTCGTTGATGTGGTGAGGACTGATTTTTTCCGTTTTCTTGTTGTGTAGGTTGTGCGATACAAGGGTCAGGGCAGGCTTGCGGAGGCCGGGTTCAGGAATCCTCGGTGGGTCGATGGTGAACTCGTCATTTTGGATGGAAAGGTTTGTTGTCTCTATAAACTGAGTTTGTTTCTCTCTTGTTTACGATGGGGTGTTCCAACTTCTGATCTGTCAATGTTTTATTGGTGCAGTTTATCAAGGGCGGTCCTGCAGTAGGGTTCGTGTACTGGGCGCCTGAATATCACTTCAGCCGATTGAGGCTTCAGGATTAGATGCCAATTGTACATTACCGATTTTCTACTACAGGTGAGTCATGCATCTTAATTCCATCTACAGCTGCGACGTTTATTTTCTTGATCTGAGTTTCCTAAGACAACGGCACTTTTTCCGTATGATTCTTGCAGCCCTAAATCATAGAGGATCCGTTTGCCAAGGCGGCTCGCTCCTGAGTGCCCCATTCTCAGCTTTCCAGGCTTCTCTCCGGTCTCTATTTATGCACTAATCTTTGTTGTGATTCTACTTGGTTGCAATTTTCTTGTCTGCTGCCAAATACCTGTTACTGGTCTCATGTTCGAGATCATTACATTGACAGGTTGTGTTAATGTTTTGCTGCTGGCAGAACATGTTTGTAACAGTTCTCTACTTTGTTATGAAACATGGAAGTGCATAGCATAAAGCCAGGCAGCATTTATAAGCTGCATTCGTAGGCATGTCTGCTAATGATGTCATGGCTTCTCCGGTGCGGCAAATGAGACTGCTCCGGCCACGGTTGCGCCTCTGGCCTTGGCCATGTAGAGCCCTACGTGATGCATCAGCTCCTGCAACCATCCATCAACTTGTAAACAAACAATATCTCGTCTTCACCAGCTTACTGCTGACGGTTCAGTTACAAGCCAGTATCCTACCTGGGGATGAGCCAAGGCATGCTTGGTCTCGCTGGCGACCTGCGCCGGGAAATCAAACGTAGCGCAGGCCTTGGAGCACACCACCACCTCCTCCAGCGGCTCCAGCACTCCGTGGTTCTTCGCCGACATTGTGGAGCAGACGAAGTCCAGCACGCAGATGTCCGTGCACACTCCCGCCACCAGCAACTTCCCCAACAAAACATGGAACACGAAGACACTTTACACGGATAATGTTTATTGCTCGAAAAATCGACACAAAACATGGGACTTACTTTCTGGACCTGGTTGGCCTTGACCCACTCTACGAAGACGTTCGACCCGTCCGCTTCCATGGATCCGATGAACGCGTCGTAGCAGTCCTTGCGCCTTACTGTGACGCCAGCTTCACGCTCCAGCCACCGCAGTGCTGCGTGTCAAACCAGCATCATAGTAGAAACGTAAATAAAAATTTATGAATGGATAAATCGAATCGAATTGAAACTATGCTATAAAAATTTATGAATGGATAAATCGATTCGATTTTGAGTGATATTGGTTCAGTTATGTTTTTATTTTTTAAAAAACTTATAATTAGAGATTCGGTTCAAAAGATTGAACTAAATATAAAATATAAAGGGAAAATGGGATATGAAGTAACAAATCATATCCCTTACGTATGAGATCAGATTAAATTACATAATTTTGCTAGTTTTCTTTTTTCTTTTTTAGAGATTTTCTAGCATGCTAGAAGATTAGGATTATAGGATTTTAGAGTTTTAAAATTTTTAAATTTTAGGGTTTTGTGGGTTTAGGTTTTCTAGGGGTTTCATACCCTTAGGGTGTGTTTGATTTAGGGAAAATTTAGTGGAAAGGAAAATGTGGAGGAAAATTGGTAAAATTCAATGTTTGGTTTAGATGGAAAATATGAGGGAAAGAAAATAATGTGGAAAGTTAGGAGGAAAATTAAGGTAAATTAAAAGGACTTTTGAAATTTTCCTTCAAATTTTCCATTTTAAATCAAGCAAAGGAAAATAAGATGGAATCCATGATGGATTTCACTTTCCATCAAATTTTTCTTTCCCTACAATTTTCCCTAAACCAAACATAGCCTTAAGGTTTAGGGTTTTCGGATTTTATGGTTTATATTTTTTTTATTTTAGATTTTGTTGTATTTAAAACTATGCTATAAACATCACAAAACCTTAAAATGAAAAAAAATAAGCAAAACTATGTTGTTTTCCCGATCCCTCACCTAACTTATATAAAATATCAACTTATATCCAATAACCTCTATTATAAATTAGTATCTCTATATTATTATTTATCTAAAAAATTTATTATTTAGCAAATAATATATTAAATAAAATTCATAAAAAAATTAGTCTAACCGAATCGATTCAAATGGTTAATTTTTTGAAAGCTAATTCGATTTGGTTTCAAAATTTTCAAACTGATTAAGAACGTTCAATTTAAATTTGTAATAAAAACCAAATCGAACAGATCGGGGACTTGTTCGGGTCTACCTGGGACCAAGTTGGATTCGTCCGAGCCAGCCAGACAGTGGGAGGGATACGGGTGCTCCGGCTTCTCAGGACTGTGCGTGTCGAGAAAGACCATCACGGGCCACTTCCTGTCGCAGAAGATTCTCGCAAGCCTCGCTGTCTCCTCGACCATCGCGGAAATCTGCTGGTTCGGCTCACTCGGTGCCTGGAGAAAAAAAAAACCCAATCAGTTTCACAGCTCCGATACCACCAAAGACTACATAGCCTGGAAAAGCTGAGAAGATAACATGGAGTTGAGAAACGGTCGTTACCAGATTTCCAGCTCCAACCGTGCAGAACCCATTGATGACGTCCACCAGCACCAGTCCAGTGACACCCTCCTCGCCTAGCTCAACGGATTCAAGCTCGAGCGGAATCTCGTTCCTCAGAAGCTCGGCTTTGTTGGACACCATCTTCGCTCAAGGATAAAAAAACTCACTCCTTCAGCTCCAATGATTCTGATAATGATGATGATTTAGTATTCGAAGTAGTCAATAGAGGTGATCTTATCCAACCGGACACAAGTGAATAAATGATTGTTCAATAATTTAATATTTTTATATTTTCTTCGGTTGACTGATTGACCTGTCCATGGCAGCTTCCACATCAACCTTTCACTGCATTCATCAGTAGCTGGGTTTGGCAGCTTCAGGAAAACATAAGCTGAAGACAGGAACAAAACATTCTTAAAAACATGTCTCATTTCAGTTTTTCAGCACACTGGAAGTAAAATCATAACACATGTCTGTCTCTGTTCGATGCAGGAACGGATATGAATGGATATTTCCGACACACCAGGAGCACAAGCTCGGTGTCACTGTGTCAGGTTCGGTACTAGCACAACAAACAGAAGGGTAGATAGTAGATACGTAGACAGTGTTTGGCTCTGGCTTAAGTTGCTGCAGCAGCGGCTGGGGGTGAAGGTTTGAGGACGATTTCCACATTGTCGTGGACTCCTTGGAGCAGCAGCTCGCCGTCGTATGTGAGCACCTTGCGCCTCTTGGCTGCCCTCAGGGTTCCCACCAGCGCCTCGAATATGTTTGCGCATCTGTCGTCATTGAATAGGACTCCGAAGGTAACCTGCAACACAAGGAACAAGATTACTGATCAAAGCCGATGAATCAGCCAACAAAAAATCAGACACAATCTCCCAACACCTCAAGCGACACAAATGCAAACAATGTACAACACAATGCTGTTGGGTATAAATGTCGGAGTGAAGCGGAGAGTACTAATGGTGAGTAAGCAGAACAATTTAATAAATTTGTATGTATTATTATTATTATTATTATATATATCATGTAATTGTACTAACCGCTCATTGATCTCGAAAACGTATATACAATGCCAAACTTGTTAAATTTTATATATTTTTTTTTTACTATTTTCTCTTATTAATTAGTCAGAATTCTCAATAAATCGACATCCAAGACTCTTGCGCAGTGCACACAATATATAACAAAGGCAGGAGCTTTCTAGAACCATCTATCAGCAAATAGCAGCTGAGTAATCAGGCTGCATAAACCCAAAATTTGAGGCAATAAAGAATGTTTTAGGTATAACACATTGAGAACATCTGTGTTATTTACTATTTTTCGCTTGTTTTTCGACTGATTTCTCAACCGAATGCAACCAACAATTTCAAATAAAAATGTTAAACACACAGAGCAGTCAGCAGCAATCCAATCAGCTTTCCCAATCCATAAACGAGCGATCAAAGTCAATGAATCAACCGACAAAGACTCGAGCTTTAATCCAAAGAATTCAACAACCCACCCAGATCAACCTAAACCCAGATCCAAAATCCCATCAATCGACAAACCCAGATCGCATTTTCGACTATTTAAACCACATCGATCTCGGCCATTCATCCATAATCATACCTTGACAGACCCGTCATCCTGCTCCCTCCCGAGCCTCCTGATCTCCTCCTTCAGCCTCTCCACCTCTTCCTCCACATTCATCATCGATTCCCCGGCGCGCAGTCTTCCTCTATCCAATCCTTCCTCGACCCGAGGCAAAGATGATGAAGACGACGACGATGGATTGATGATGAGCAGTCGAAGTCGTAGACGACAGCCACAACACATGCGATTGACAAACTGTAGGGACCACAATTAAATATCGAAAATTACTAAAATCGGATTGGATTATCGGTTCAATTGGTCTAATTGTGAACTGATGATTGGTCCGATTCAATTTACTTGTTTCGCATTAAAAGTCAAGTTCAATCGGATTAAACTGGCTAAACTATTGTGAACCGATCGATTTTAATAATCGGTTCAATATTTAACCATTACTATCATTTACCACGTGTAAATTAAAATAATTTAAATTCAAAATGTCATCCTTGGCCGCATTGGTGCGGTTTATATTTGTAATTATTAGTTATATTTATATTAAAAATTATAAATATTCAGATCGACGGTCGAATTAATAAGGACCATCAGTTTATTAATAAGTAAACTGAAAAATTGAAAATGGGACCGATTCAACTCTCCGATTCAATTTTGATAACCATAACATGCTCTCACACAATCCCTCTCTCCAAACTTTAGGGACTCAATTATATAATATATATATATATATATATATATATATTTACAATTCAACCTCTAAGTTGTCGTCTATTTCAATACAGTCCTAATCCTGCCTGTCACGCGGACGATCCAGGTTCGATCTTCTGAAAAAACGGCGTCGTTTTCATTTCTATTTTTAAATATATTTTATGTAGAAACAGTGGCATTATCGTTATTTTCTCCAACTTCGAGTCTCCTTACTTAACCCGATCCTCCGATCGACATCGCGTGCCTGGCTTCCCAGCAGCAGCTCCGTTCTACCTTCCGTTCAAAATCGAATTCGGGATTTCAAATTCACAATTTCTGGAATTGTAGGGCTCTGAAAACAAAATCTGTTTCCGACATTGGAAACCTCGGATCGCGTCGAACTCCGAAAAAAGCTGAAATCTTGATTTGTTTCCCGATTTGGCAGCTACACCTTGTCGCATCTTTCTCGGGTTCACAATTCGATCCGCGATCGTGATTCGGGCTGGTGTAGCGGGGGCCGCTGAGGAGATTTCGCGAGCTGGGGTCGCGTAAAAGTCGGGGCTTCTAGGGTTTGGTTTGGGGACTGTCGTCGGGCTCTCGCCGCCGCAAGATGTCGTCGGATTACTCGAACGAGTCGATCAACATGCAGACGCTGATGGATAACGCTGACGAGGACGCGTTCGTTGATGGGGAGGAGTTTGCGGATTCTGGAGTGGCGGGTCAGTTCGAGCATCATCTGGTTGGGGACGATGGAGTGAGAGACGGGGCCTTTACTGACCCGATCGATGCTGTTCATCCTCACCGTCACTCGATGAGTGCTCCGCCGCCTGGCGTGGATTTCTCGACCGCGTGCAGCCCCAGTCAGCTCACTCTCTCGTTCCATGGCGAGGTTTATGTGTTCGATGATGTCTCTGCCGAAAAGGTCTTCCCTTTCTTTTCTAATTTTTTTTCCATAACCATGATGTTTTCTTCTTTTTCAATCATGTTTTCAATCATTTCTACACCCGAATTTGCGCGAAAATCACACCATTTTCGCACAACAACGAAAATTACAGCTGTTGGTCTTTGTGGTGTGGAAGCAGGTGCAGGCGGTGTTGTTGCTGTTGGGCGGATACGAGGTTCCTGGCGGTGATCACACCGGGTTGAAGCCTCAGAATCAGAGGGTAAGACAGTAGCGTTGTTTCTTATAATGTGCTCTGTGATTATGTTGTTCTGATGGGTGAAGATTTTTCAGCAAGTGTGAATTTGTTTTTGTTTTAGAGTGCAGGAGATGTGTATGGAAGGGCGATGACTCCGACGCTGAGGGCTGCAGCTTTGCGCCGATTCAGGGAGAAGAAGAAGGACAGGTGTTTCGAAAAGAAAATCCGTTACACGGTGCGCAAGGAAGTGGCTCATAGGTAATCGAGTTACATGCCAATTCGTTTGATATCGGAAAATGGGATCTGTTGGCTCAAAACATTTCATATTCATACATTGTGGTTTTAAGCCTAGTTTTTCTTACAACAGAATGAAGCGCAACAAGGGTCAGTTTGTTTCGTCGAAGGCTAGCTCCGAAGACATCGGTTCAGGGTCGTCAGACGGTAATGCTTATCCGGGTGCTGTGAAGGAAGAACATGAAACTTCGTAAGTATCCAACTATCCATCTCCTCTGTCCTTCTCTACTTGTAATTTAACCAACATTTATCTTTCCTCTGCATATTTAATATTATCATAATGCATAAAAAAATTCTACTGCACCAGTGATAGTACACGCATTTTATATTTTACACGAAATATAAAAACCTACGATAAATACATAGTTCTCCATTTGATTCACATTATTATTTAAGCTAGTGATTCGGTAATTGACCTTGTTGATCTGTTATATTATCCGGACAGGTGTAAGAACTGTGGGACTGGTTCGAAGCATACCCCCATGATGCGACGCGGACCGGAGGGGCCGAGGACTCTTTGTAATGCATGCGGGCTTAAGTGGGCTAACAAGGTGCGTTCGCGACGACATCCATTGTCTCCCACTCGAGTTCTCGAGCTATTCTTGTTAGTGATGATACTGCTGTAGCTTAATTTTCGAGCTGTTGCAACTTTTTTTATCTCATGAAGGTTGACATCTTACAGGTAGTTTTGGGGCAATGTCCGAGGAATTAAGCTTTAGGAACTCAGGATCCTTCCATGTAAGAAGCAGCTGTACGGCTGCTATCCAACTCTCCGTTGAAACGAACGACTCCATAGCAATGCCTGACATCACAGACTTGCTCCACACTGCTAAGACTGGTGATGGCTTTTACATCTGTGCCTTGGCCAGCAAGAAATATATCCAGCATGCACTGATAGACAACTTTCAGTGCCAGTTTCTAAATTTTATTCAGATGCTGATGTTGACGAATCTCAAGGATTATAACTGCAGCTAAGTTAGTGCATTAGCGACGAAATTAATATCATTTGTGACAGAACTCATGATGTGGTATTAATGAAACTGTATGCCAAAATGAAGCTCTTGCACATGTTTTTGGGGCCATTGATGAAAATATCAATTTACCAGGCGGAGACTGCTGGCTTGAGGCTGGCAGGGAAGGCGAAACTATATATACACTGCCGGATACTGAACTGACGCTGGGATGCGGCCATTGCCATTGGAATCAGCATTGGGGTGAAATGGGGACTGGAGCTCTCCGGAGTGGGAGGACTTCCTGGACCGGGATGGTTTAGGAGATGCCGAGTAGGAGTCATGTGACCCGCTGCTTGAGCTGTAGAATGATGAGGACGGCAGGCCGTGGATTTTGGGTAGCCCAGTTGTGTCACCGCCTAAATGGCCCCCGTTGCCATTCTCTCCATCTAAGGGTAATTCATCCAATGTCTGACAAAAGAAGAGCCAGAATAAGTCATCTTGTAGGTCACCTTCATATATATTTAGGATGCTAGTTTCTAGGGAGGCATACCCGCATTGCCAGCTGAAGGGCACGGAGAGTCTCCCAGGTTTCTTTTCTCCTTTTAGCAATCTCTTCTGGTTCTTGCAATATTTCTTCAAACAGGTTTTCTCTGTTAAAGGCCAATCGGAGATTCTTAAAGATCAGTAAGTGCGAGAAGGGTACTAAAAATCTGGTGCTCTGCGAATTGACAGCGGTAAACCACATGGTC
>NQLW01000081.1:1439941-1450227 GCA_002312845.1 Kalanchoe fedtschenkoi
AAGAGTGACAGCTTCCAGGTGGCCTCTCAAGCTTCTCTCAAATCTCCCTCGAACTGATCCTCTAACAGCCAATGATTGTAAAAGCAAAACTAATTATTCATTCTCTCAAATTTTGCCAAGTGAGTGGTCTGAAATCCCTGGATCAATAGCTTCACACTGGAAACTCTGAAACAAGTTTACATCTCTGCATTAACCACACATGAGTCCAACCCACCTCACTCTTAACTCTTCTGCCCCCTTCCTGCCTATTCAACCAGGTGAAAAATCTCCTCTTTGTTTTGTAGCCAATCAGATTAGCATCATTTAGGAACCCTTTCCTCTCATCTAGCTCTCTTTCCCTAACCACAGAATTCTTCTGTGTCCTTGAGAATTTGCAGCATAGACAAAAGCTTTTCAAACCAGCTGACCTTGACCATAAAGAATTGCCTCTCCTTACATGAGAACAACTGCTTTAACTATCATTTCCTTCATCATCATCCTTTCCTTCCAAAATCTCTCGTCTTCTTGCTCTCACCTTCTCAGCAACTATCACTTCTTCTTGCCCTCTATCTTTTTTCTCATTTGGAGCCATAAACATTTTCTAGTCCTTAGCAACCTTTTACATTGCGCCAGAAAACATGACAGAAAACACACCTGGGTGGTGTGGTGTCCACTCATACATTATAACTTCACAACACTTTCGATAAAAAAAACGTCAAAATAAAGAGACATCTTAGAAATTTTATGGATCAGGCTGTGTCTTGAATCGATTTCTGACTCTCTTAATGCAGAACAAATTTTATCTTTCACGTTGAAGCAAATGCTACTTATGACTGTTCGATGTCTGAAACAGTGGTTGAGCTAAAGTGGCACACATAGAGCACAGATTCACAGAATTATCGACTGATGTTCAAGCTTTAGTCTCAGGCTTCAGAGTGAACTCTACTGGCTCCAGAAGCCAGGCCAAGGGTGAAGAGGGTGGGGAGTCCCAATCCTCGCCAAGAGGTGATATTCGAGGAGAGTTCCCATTAGATAACTCGGGTTCTGGTTCTTCCATTGGCTCAGGATAGCAACGAGGGCTCTCGGGGTCGGTCTGTGATAAGGAAAAAAGAACAGGGTTACGAAAAATTACACACACTGTGCTGGGTTACTACATTATATACAGGCACGCCTACCTCAAGCTGCTGGCTCCTTTTAGACTTCTCAACATGTTTCAAATCTGTATTTCCGGGAAAAAAAAAAAAAAAACTTAGCCAGTGATACATATACGTGTAAATGACGCTCGAAAAGTAAGTTTAAACGCGATGAGTATACTTAAAATGACCTCAAAAGGAGAGCAAGTAAATGAACGAGTGCAGTCACGAGAAAAAATGAGCTACCGATTCCTGGGAGAACGGTCTCAAAGAAGCACGGCATGCCTGCTTTTCTATGAGCCTCTTCGCATTTCCTGTGATCATGCAGGAACCTCTCATCTTTGACATTAAGCTCCTCCTTAGCAACATTATTCCTCTTCGGGGCGACTTCTTGACGAGCAACAGATTTATTGGTAATGTCATTGAGAGCCTTTCGATTAACCAACCCTTGCGCACCTTTCTTGTTCCCGGTAAGGATGTTCTTGCCGTTCCCGTTAACCCCATCCTCTACAAAACACACCCAAATCACAATGAAAACTTACTTCGGTCAGGTTAACTGAACTCTTCAAAACAAAGGCAGCGAGCAAAAGCCGAGAAGCAAGCAAGACGCAGTGTTTGGAAACTTCCAAATCGAATTCAGAATTAAAAGGAGAACCTGGGCGTATACAGAAACCCAAATTTTTTCTGAAGATCATCAGATAACCAGTAACCAAGTCAACAAGAACAAACCCTAATCGCGGCAACGGCTAGTCTGCTACTCACTTTCAAATGTCAATAAATCCTAAATTGAACTCAAGAGTGGATAAGTGTATCAATCAAAATGGGGTCAGAAAATCTTACTTTTCTGGAGATTAGCCCCTAAATTGTCATCCTTGATAATCAGACTCCCGCGACTGAAGCGCGCTGTCGCCATTTCTTGCTGCTATGTGCAAGAATCAACACTGAGACACAGACAGGTTTTATTACAAATCTGGAGATGCTCTAACTTTGGATGGAAACCCTAATTCCCTACGCCGGGAAATTTGCAATTTGTGTACGAACTCGGACGATTTGGGACAAACAAACCTCGAATCTGTCGAATTTCCGATTAGAGTCAGACACTTGCGGCTGCCGGCTGATCGATGAAACTGCGATTCAGAAGCAGAGAGAGATGCAGAAGTTAGGGCACGAAACTTTCGTCAGGAAATTTGAATTTGGTTTGGGCGGAGATGCCCTCAATCCACGTGTCCGCATTTGATTGGTTGAAAATTAAAATTTGGTTTTCGTCATGAAATTGCTTTCACCTATAAAAGATGATACGTAGTAATTTGATAAATCAAAATAAAGTGATCTTAAATCAATCCAATTTTTCTCATCCCAATCTTTTAATTGTTCAAATAATTCAGATCGTAATTAAAAAAATGGTGACGGATCTCTTTTAGTATTTCCCCTTGTAATGGACGAACAAAAATAAAGGAAGAAGACATCTAAGTACACTCAAAGGAATCACAAATAAATATTTTATAATGATAATAATAATTATTATTAAATAAAAAATAGAAAAATAATGAAGCATCGAGCATGTGTTATCATGTAAGATTTTGAGCTCAAAACTTAACAAATAAATAAAATTATGTTGTTTTGCTTGTACCCAAGTAATTTAGTCACTAAATTAATTTCACATTTTTATAAATTATAAAAATTAATGTATGGGCCGGGTTTGAGGCCCATAATCAAAGCCCAACTACATGTTTCCTACTCGTGTGAGAAATCCTTATCCCGTGAGGAAAAGAAAACCCCTTATATCTATATATATAACACAGCCGAGCCTTCACAAGCCGACTGTACGTTGACTCACACTGACCTCATTGCCGTGCGTCGCAAGAAACAAAGAAAAACGACAACTCACAGCAATGGAGCGAAGGCAAGCTCTGGTGACCCAGAAGGCGCGGGAGATCATGCACAAGCTGGCAAACGTTCGCGACCGGAACGACGACGAGGGCCGGTCGAACAACGGCAGCAACAACGGCGCGTTTGCGAGCGAGGAGGAGGCGGAGTTCTACGCAGTGGTGAAGGCCGGCCTGAGGGAGATCGCGGAGCGCCTTGATACGAGTAAGGTTCATTGCGTGGAGAGGATTTTCGCGAGGAATTTAGCATTGGAGTCTCTGGAGAAGAAGGTGGCCGAGATGAGCTTGACGGCAGTGAGCAGTGAGGGTGAGGTCGATGAGGATAAGGGGGGCGTGTGCGCGGTGTGCTTGGAGGAGTTGGTCGCCGGAGGCGGTGGGAAGGTTATGCCGTGCTCGCATGCGTTTCACGGTGAATGTATCAAGAGCTGGCTCCGGCTGGGGAGTGGCTGCCCGTTGTGCCGACAGCCGGATTCGGTTTCTTGAGGATCGGGTTATTGGGCTGATTTAGGTTACGAGGTTGTTTGTTGCAGTCGGTGGTGTGAAGTGTGAACAATTCTGTAGTTCCAATTGGTGGGATTTATCATTAGTAATTGAGTGTAAATAAATAAACAAATGGGTGAGTTTACAAAAATGTTTGATAGAAAGGTATTATTATTAATATTCTTCTAAATAATGCAGTTATTATAAATACCATTCTAAATATAACTTTTTTTTATTAATAAGAAGCTGGTTCGAGAATTCAAATACAAAATACTTAGATTTAAAATTAATATTTGACCATTTTATAGAACACTTTTCGACGAATACCAATATAAATAATAATTATATCAAACGCAAACTTACATAACCACAGCTGAGATTTAACTCAGACACGATTTCAAATCACGATTGATCTTAAATAGATCATTTCAGACAACTTTTTAACTGGAAAGCTATTTTTTCCCTTTATAATATTCATTTTGGTTTAACTATTATCAAATTTTCATAGGCTATAATATAATATTAAACTGGATTTGCCACCAAGCTTGTGTACAGAGTAGAGTATGAAATCCTTATCTAGTATGAAATTTTTATCCTCTATATCTCTCGTTTGAATTTTAAAGATTGGGTGCATGAGCTATTTTGCATTAAAATATGGAATTAGGGACTTTGCTTCGTACAGTAGAAAAAATCTAAATAAACGAATAAAAATATTAATATATCTTTATTTAACTATATTTTATATTAATATGAATATGAATATTTTCACCTTATCGGATTGGGGGAAAAAAATCAATGAAGGAATAAGTGTATTGTATTTTTATTTTCTCTAAATGCACAACAATACTATTCACACCCATTAGTAAAAATTAATTAAATAAGAACATATTAATCTTTTTGCCTATAAAGGACGCTGAACGGTAAATTTTATTTTTCAATTCTACCATTTTGCATACATAAAAAAATTATGTTCTTCAATAATTATCACTTACAAATTTAAATTTTATAATAATATTAATTTTGAAATGTAATGGTGAATTTTATTTTAAAAAATTTATCTAATTTTTTTATTGCATTTTTTTGAAAATCCCCTTAAAATTATAAATGACTGAGGGCACTCTGGGTACTTCAGCCTTTGAACAAGGTAGTGTCGCCACCATCAACCGCCGTAGCTGTGACTGCGTCTCAAGATGAAAATCCAGCCGGTGATTCTCCGGCGGCGTTCTTCCGCTGATCTCCTCGTCGCACGAGCTTCACTACACACTCCAACATCAGTCTATGCGCCTCTCCAATCGCCGGCTCCGAGCCCTAGCCTGTCCGAATGGTCAGCGGTTCTCACCGAATCGATGTACGTGGAGCGGATCGTGACAAGCCTGAGACAAGGCAGCCTAGGCGCTACTCGGCGTCATCTATCTCGGCTAAGCCCCAAGACCGCGGTTCAAGTGTTGTACCGCTGCCGTGAGAATTCGCACGCGGGCCAGAGGTTCGTCGATCTGGTTGCGTCCGATTGCCCGGGGTTTCAGCACGATTCGGAGTCGCTGAGTGCGGCGATTCATGTGTTGGTCCGTGGACGGAGGTTATCGGAGGCGCAGGCTTTGGTGCTTAGAATGGTGAGGAGGAGTGGCGCTTCCAGGGTGGAGATTGTGGACGCTTTGGTTTCCACTTATGAAGGTTGTGGATCGAGCTTGATGGTGTATGATTTGCTGATCAGGACTTATGTGCAGGCTAGGAAGCTCAGGGAAGGCGTCGAGGCGTTCCAGGCTTTGAGGAGGAAGGGGGTGAGTGTGCCTATTAATGCTTGTAACAGTCTGCTTGGAGGTCTGGTTAATATTGGTTGGACTGATTTGGCGTGGGAGGTGTATGGGGAGGTTGTGAGGAGTAGGATAGAGTTGAATGTTTTCACCCTGAATATTATGGTTAATGCCATTTGTAAAGAGCGGGAGATTGAAAAGGCGAAGTTGTTTGCGGCTGATATGGAGAAGAAAGGGGTGTTTGCTGATAATGTTACGTATAATACATTGATCAATGCTTATTCTAGGGAAGGGAGGTTGGATGAAGCGTTCGGGTTGATGGAGTTGATGTCGACGAAGGGCTTTATGCCGGAAGTTTTCACTTATAATGCTGTTATAAATGGTTTGTGCAAAAAGGGGGACAATGCAAGAGCGAAGGAAGTAATGGAGGAGATGTTGAAGAGGGGGCTGACTCTTGATAGCACCACACATAACATGCTACTTGTTGAGTGTTGCAGAAGGGGTAATGTACCAGAGGCTGAAAGAATGTTTGTGGAGATGACGCGGCTTGGTGTTCGTCCTGATTTAATTAGCTTTAGCGCGATGATTGGGTTGTTTTCTAGGAATGGATGCCTTGACCGAGCGGTAGTGTATTTTAGAAACCTGAAAGAGTCTGGTTTAGTGCCAGATAATATTATTTACACCATACTCATCAATGGGTTTTGTAGGAGAGGTAAACTATCAGAGGCTTTAAAATTGAGAGATGATATGCTCGAGAGAGGCTGCGTAATTGACGTGGTCACATATAATACTATTTTGAATGGTCTGTGCAAGGAAAGGATGCTTTCTGAGGCGGATCTGCTTTTCCATGAGATGGTGGAAAGAGGTGTTCATCCTGACTTCTGCACATTCACAACTCTCATTCAGTGCTATTGCAAGGATGGGAACATGGATAAAGCAATGGTCTTATTTGATGCGATGGTTAGAAAAAATTTGAATCCAGATGTGGTGACTTACAATATTCTAATTGGAGGGTTTTGCAAGGAGGGCAACATGGATGAAGCTCTTGAGTTATGGCGAGACATGATATCCAAGGACGTGTTGCCTAATCAAGTTTCGTATGGTGTTCTAATCAATGGATATTGCAGCATTCGCCGCGTGCCGGAGGCACTCAGATTGTGGGACGAGATGACTGAGAAAGGTATCCAGCCTTCTCTTGTTACTTGCAACTCTATCATCAAAGGCTATTGCCGTTCAGGGGATCCGGCAAAGGCAAAAGCTTTTTTGCATCAGATGACATCTAAAGGGTTCAATCCTGATAATTATACTTACAACACTCTGATTCATGGTTTTGTGACGGAAGATAACATGAATGAAGCATTTCTGTTGGTTAAAAATATGGAGAATGATGGATTATTACCTGACATTATTACATACAATTCAATTCTGGATGGATACTGCAAGGAAGGTCAAATGAAAGAGGCTGAACTGGTTCTGCGCAGGATGATTGAAAGTGGTGTGAATCCAGATAAATCAACGTATACATCATTGATAAACGGACATGTATCAAAAGAAAATTTAAAGGAAGCTTTTCGGTTCCATGATGAAATGCTCCGAAGGGGTTTCATTCCTGATGACAAATTCTGATTCCTATTATGATGTCGCTGCAACATCCTTCATCAGCTGCGTTTGCACGATCATTTGAAAGCTAAGGTAAACTTAAAACTATGGCTTTCTACTCTATTCATTTGGAAATGTGATGTCTTTCTTTCTATTTCCTTTCTTTATCCCTTTACATCATTTTGTTTTTTTTTAATATCAGCAACTAGTTAAATCAAGGTTTTCATTATTTCTCTGTTAACTGTCCTTGATTTATCTAACTTTATGATTCATTTAAAAAGGGAATCTGTGATGCAAGGCAGGTGGTTTGGTCTGCCCACCAAGATTTTATATTTGGTGGAAAATATTCAGGATTTTGGCGGACACGTGTTAACTATTGATATTTTGTAGAGGTAAAGTTTATGCTATCATGTTAATATTAGTTTCACCATAGTGAACTTTTTGTGAGATCTGTTTGGTTTAGAAAAATGAGCTGGAAAGGAAAGTGCGAGCGAAAATGAGACAGAACATACATTCCTTTCATATTCACTCACATTTTCTGGTCCTTTATTTGCTCTAAACCAAACACAGGCTTAGCTAACTTTACTTCCACTTGCTGTGTTAGATCCATTTGCTCAATGACTACATTCATCCATCAGAAATTCCTGTTAAGTCTGGTGTTACAATAGAAATATTTCCACACATGTCTCGAGTGATACCAAATGAGTTTAAGCGGACTAAATCCAATAGGTAGCCATGGCAAACTTTGTACGGGCACAAGTTTCACTAGAAGTGGTAGGGTGCGCTCAGGGGTCACTGTCGGTGCATTTATAGTGGCAATCTGATTGTTCACTTGACTATTCTTCTTGCTGACTACAGCTACATCCGATTACTTGCAGCACGTTCTTCCTTGCCAAGCTCAATGAGAACACATTAGGGTTCCGTCAAACACAATGCAAAAGGTAAACAACATCTTTCTCAACTTCAATTTCCTGACGGTTTGTCTCGCTGCCACTCCATGTGTGACAAACGTTCCTTTCACAGAAGAAGATCAAAATGCAGCTTGCAGTAACATGTAAGATGTGCTATCATCACTTTCACATAGATTGATCTAACAAGATTGCTAAGCTGCCATTTCCGGCTACTTGGGTTGCGACCAGAGGCAGCAAACACTCAAGCAGCCAGTGTGAGTGAATAGGGGACAAGCACATAAGCCGGCACTGGGAGTTTATTTTCATAAAGATAGATAGAGAGATTCCCATCGCTGGCCCACCACACCATTGTGGCCCATTTACGAAAGGCGATCCACCCACGCATAGATTCTCTACTGTGAAATCTACAGTTAATAGTAATAAAATAATGGGAAGAGTGTAGCGGTAGATTAAAAGAAAATAAAATTGATCTATTATATATTTCACTTTCCATCAAATTTTTTCTAAACCAATATGTTTGATTTAGGAAAAATTTGGTGGAAAAGAAAATTTGAAAGAACATGTATTCCTCCGTGAAATTCATCTCATTTTTTTTAATTGGTTAGGGGTGAAAAATGATGGAAAAATAATTTAAAAAATTTATTTTAAACAAAATTTTCTTCATATTTTCATTTACTTTTTCTACAAACTTTACTTCTTATTTTCTCTCACAAATTTCTCAAAAATTCTTCAGGTGTCTTTGATTTAGAAAAAATTTGGTGGAAAGAAAAATTTGAGAGAAAATGCATTCACATGAAATTCGGGGGTAAAAATGATGGAAAAATGCAAAACTATTTTTTATTTTAGAACAAAATTTCCTTTCTATTTTTTATATAATTTTGCTACAAATTGTCATTCTCGTTTCCTCACAAAATTTTCTTCTCATTATCTATTAAATTTTTTTTTCTACCAATTTTTTTCTTAACCAAGCACAATCTAATAGTAATAGATATCAATTCAAAATTTGATATGCACAAAATTTGAAGATTGAAATAGAAGATACTTGAAAGCACTCTAACATTCCAAAATTCTAGATTTCAACTTTTGACAAGAACTGTTTGAGAGTCGACTTACGCAGGAAAATAGAGGATTCAACGGCGGATGTGATCGCCACGTGGAATACTCCCCGTTTGGCTACGTTCATAACACTATTCTTAAATGTATTCTGCTTCTAACTCAATTTCGAAGAAAGCGTGTCTGCACGGTATACATTAATTTTTGAACGTAAACAACCCAAAAGTATAAATATTTTAAAATTATAATAAAAATATATTATCAAAATAAAATTCGATACAAACATATTTAAATTATCAAGTCAAACTCAATTATGAAGAGAGTATAAATTATTGGTCGAGGGTCTGTATGCTCTCTGCACCGCTTTCGGCGTGTCTTCCGATTCATCCGTCCATCGATCATCGAGGAGAGAGAAAAAGCAAGAGAAAAAGGGAGAGAAACCAGAAAACGGCGAGCTTCGGAAATCGAGGAGACGAAGGCGAGATCGAGCTCATGAAACTCGGACAACCAGTGGCATTGTTATTGATGTCGCCGCTGCCGCCGCTGCCGCCGCTGATCGTCCATCAGAACACCGCCGCGAAGACGATCGACGTTTAAAGAAGAAGCGCAGAGATCCGCCAGTCGTCCGGTCCTCGGAAATTCCAAAACCAAATCCATCACCACCATAACGTTCTTACTCAGTTGATCGTCTTTCTCCTTCACACGCTGAAACACAAGCCACGCTCGATCGGTGTCACTGCTGTTGCTGTTATATGTGTTTCTGTAAAACCTAATTATGAAGATCGACTGAGGATCGGAGATTTTGAGTGATTGTAGATTGTGATTTATTGCAGCTGTGGCGACTGCGAGGAGGTTGCCATCGGATACTGGAGCGTTCGCCGACTGGATATCTTCGTCGTCCTCCGCTGGTGGAGCGGATGAGCTTTCGTTAGGGTTTAACAGCAATGCCGAGCAGGCGGCGGCAGCGACGTCGACTGCTGCGGCTGCGGGAATTTGGCCTCCATCGTCGGCTGGCAGAGTGCTGAATTACGGTGTTACGCATGATATGGGAATGGGTGGGCTGCGTGACCTGTTTGTCGTCTCTCCGACTTCTTCGTTTCATCATAGCAGTTTGAACGAGCCGAGTTTGATGGCGGAGGGGCTCGGTAGTGGTAACCCTGCCACCGCGCTCGGTGTCGGATTAGGTGTTATTCCGCTTCTGACGGCTGCTCCCTGCGTCGCTGACGGAGCTGGTGCGAACGGCCGAAGTGGCGGAGGGGGTATTCAGTTATGGCAGAGCCAAGCTCAGAACGGCGTCAACAATAACAACGCGTCGGTGTTGCAGACCATCGGATCAGCCTGCCAGGACTGCGGCAACCAGGCGAAGAAAGACTGCTGCCATCGGCGGTGCCGGACATGCTGCAAGAGCCGCGGGTACGAATGCTCCACTCACATAAAGAGCACGTGGGTACCGGCCTCTCGCCGCCGCGAGCGTCAGCTGCTCACTTCATCTGT
>NQLW01000081.1:1460328-1479420 GCA_002312845.1 Kalanchoe fedtschenkoi
GTGCAGAGTATGGGAAATTGTTATTTAACAACAGGGAGAAGTCAAATACAACTATAAATTTAGGGGGTAGATCAACAGACCTTCTCATATAAACGTTGAGCAACCTTCCTGGACTTTGGAGTGGACATTTTATCCATTGGCACAATCATCACCCATCAACAAACATTATCACATATACCCGGCTGAGTTCTGAAAACACCACATCTTCTCAGATATTCATATGTGGGGTAGGCAGCATCCCCTTCTTGCCCTAACTCATCCATCAGAATAAAGTTTGAATAATAGTTTTTGAGAGTAAAAGATTTAGCAAGTAAATTCTCTCTGTTTCGTCCATGGATAAATAAAGAATAACTCAGGCACAATGCTAAATCTGTTTCAACCACACTGATCTGCTTTCGCCAATGCAAATACAAAATATGCGTGGAGATTAGAAAATACTAATGGCTAACATAACACCACGAGAAGAAAGCAAAAACAACAATGCCATCTCAAAGAACACTTCACAGAAACTATTCCCATTCCACCCAATAAGCAAAAAAAAAAAAAAATCAAACCCCAACTACAACCTCATTTAACCAACATCAAACAAATTACCGCAAAGTTGACTGTGAAAACTATTCATTACCCATAACTAATTTTCTGTTTACCGCGTCAGCAACCCAAACATAAAGCAACCTCCGAAATCAAATCCTAGCTAATCCTCCATCAAGCAACTCAAATATGAGGATTTCCCTAAATCAAACCCTAGCTAATTCTCCACTCAGCAAGCAATCCAATACAGATAACAAATAAAATTATATAAAAAATTGGATATAAATCACATTCCTCCTACCATAACCTCATCCCCCAAATGTACCAATCTCCAACCTCGTCCAGCACAGACGATCACCTGCACCCTAAAATCCGACCCGAAAACAACAGATCCGCCATTCAACCACACCATTCGAGCTCAATTGACACACCGGACTCATAAACAAACCTCACACAAATCGTATAACAAAAAATTTAAACGAAAATCGAAGACGGAGAAATCGAGACTCACCGAACGGATCAGGAATGCATTACGAGCTCCTCCTCTTCGTCCGCGATAGCGAGGTGGATCGGAGGAGGAGGAGGATGGAGGCCTCCGTCGTTTCTCGATTTTCTACGCTGAAGGATTTTTGCGCGTGATGGATTTCAACGGATGAGGTTCTTCTCGAATTCAACGGAGATACGTCCCAGCCCGAGCAGGCAGACGCGACACGGCGTCGTTTTCAGCTAACCGACTACGTATATTTTGTATGTGATATGATTCTGAACTATCACCACTTAACTAATTGTGATATGATTTATTATGATTTTTAATAAGGTTGTGATGAAAAAAAAAGACTGATTTTCTAAAATAAAATTTATCATTATATTTCTAAACTAATATTATTATAAGACTTAGATTTGTGTGCGAAAATTTCATCGTTTGGTTATCAAAATAAATTATATGATTTTGCGTTCATAAAGAAAATGATGTTTTTTTCATACTCAAACATCCATAATTCTCAACAAATTTTATAAGATCAATTATATTTAAGAAATCAAACAAATTGATCACTTATAATAATATTATTGAGTAAGATTACTTAGCGAAATATCTCACATCGGATTGTAAAAAAAAATGGCGGTTTACATTGGATTGTTGAACCATAATTTACAACTCTAGTCTTTTGTATCATGGTGTGTATATAATCAAATATGAGATGACCTAAAATTAACATGGTATCAGAGTTCGTGGTTCGTTATTGAACTAATATGCGAGACATGATACACATGTAGAGACCAAGAGTATGAGTAAAGACAGCTCGAGTGTCAAGGACGCCGCAGAAAGATGAGAGTAGCTCTCAAATGCGCGAGTGAGCTGGTGGAGCCAAATAGACCGGACCAACGACTGTGGATGTAGGTTGGAGCCCGAGGGAGAAGGAGGAGACGTAGAGTACACACCTACGAAGAGAACGCATGCCACAAGAAGTGGCATAACCAAGTAATAATCGAGCAGGAATATGTAACATTTCTCCCAGTGGGAAATTGTTGAGTAAGAGTACTTGGTGAAATATCTCACATCAGATAGTAAAGAGAAGAGAGGGTGACTTATATTGAATTGTTGAACCTTGTCTTACAAGATAGGCTTTTGAAAAATATAATTCGATATGCGATGATCAATTGTTATATTTACTCGTTGTATTCATCAAATGAATACTCATACTTTTAAATAAAAAATCCGATTTTTTATCAATTATTCTATTTTCAAGTTACATGGGTATATTCATCATTTATACCGGCATATTCACCGGTTAATAATTTTGTACATATTTTTTGAGATATTCTTTTTATTTTTAAAGTTATGTTTTTTTCGGGATCTTTTAAATGTTTTTTTAAAAAAAATTATGAATATTTTTTTAAATTGTTATAATTTATGCAAACAATATGAAAGCAAGAACATCATCTAATGTCTGCTCTCAATACACCAATGACCCGTGGCCAAATATAGCAATGGGCAATGGAGTGGGGGCTGTTTGATGTTTAAGTGTTTAGGTTTGGGAGATTTTGGTATTTGGTGAAGTAAATAAACTTGTTTGGAATCCAAGAAACCTGCTTTTCCTGATTCAGTATATACTGTAGTATAGAAGCCCTGGACTTAAATGATTGCTTGCACTAACTTGAATGGCAGACTCTAAACACCTCTGATGAAGTGATGATAGCATGTCACATGGCATGCCGGTATCTGAAAAACACCATTTTTTTTTGCCCACCAATTGGACATGGAATCAGATACCTACGAGGCTGTTTCTGTGATGTAAAAGAAGTTGGTAGTTGATAATGATTAGAGTAGAGGAGGCACAGACTCGTTTGGGTTGTGCCTGATAAAGGATATACAGCGATACGGACTGGCTCATAACCATGGTCGCATCATTAATGGTAGAGCGGGAGAAAGATGGTAGGGAACTTGGCCGTGCTTTTTTTGCTTCACGAGTTGGGACCGGCGTCTCCTGAAGAAGCTTATGCGATTTGCCAGTTCCACCACGGATGAGTAGGTCGTCGGTGAGCAGCTCAGGGACTTGCTCATCTGAAATTAAAATGGAGATGTTAAACCAATTTGGGAGGCTCCAGTAGTGAATGAGGGGAATTTGGGTGATCCAATTTCAGGACTGTTTGGCCATTAAGACAGAACTATAGCAGCTTTTTGGCAGATCGAATTAAATGTCTGTCTTACCTTGACATATTTGAAGGGAGAAGATTGAAAAGACGAACATGAGTCTGATCCGTCATATGACATCTCCCTATTTACAGAATTGCTACTGCTCACAGAAGTCTCCAATTCTTTCTGATCCATCCAGTCTCCGATGCTACATGCAAACTCTATTTCGTCCCCAGTTCTGTTCGATCTTTGCGAAAGTTCCTGCAGCCGTGATACAAATAAGAAAGCAAGAAGGAAAAAACAAGCTGTTTTAAGGTTACGAAAAAGGCTAGCGTTTCATGATCAGCTGCCACTTACATGTGATCTCCACAACCTCTCATGGTTTTTAGATGCAATGGTGGCCACGAAGCCTTGCTGAAGAAACCTCCTGTAGTAAAGTACAGAAACAATGAGACACAGATGACAAGCTGTAAGCCGTCTTCTTAATATTTGGTCCCTGCCGTACTCTTAACTATCAGTCTTGCTTTATCATGCATGAAAAATGGAATAGAGAAACTCAGACGTTTTTATGCTGTATTGCACCTGAGATTGGTAAGCCAGACTAGCCCAATAATACAACACTGATACATTTGATGCTTAATGTAATGAAATATATGATTGAGAACAGCTCTCAAAAACTTGAAGCTTGAATTTTTGTGATCCAGATGTATATGCAAAAGGCTTCTCAACACCATGAGTACTAGAAGAGACAACAAAGACATTTTTTGATTTGGCATTAATATGGCATGTGGTATTTGACTGCAAAACAAATTTACCAGATTTATAAGTCATGGGCATAAAAGTGTGTTTGGTTTAGAGAAATCAAGAGGGAAAATAGGAAGGAATCAAAAACCTCCGTGAATATCACTTTCCACAGGTTTAGTAACTAAGGAAAATATCAAGGAAATTGTTTTATTTTTAATTGTTATGAATCTCAACTTTCCATGTTATTTTCCATGCCATTTTCCCCCCTTTCCTCTTATTTTCCTTTCGACACTACTTTTCCTGAATCAAACAGAGCCTAAATTTAGCTGATGTGACTCGGATGTAGCAATGCAAAATAATGGTGCAAAATCAAACACAGGATCAACAATTGGGGATAACAAAATTTATGTCCACTAGGTGAATCCAGTGACTTCAAGAATCAAGAATCAAGAATCAAGAATGTGAAAAGCATAGTCTTACTGGCAAGGTTTAGCATTTTGTGCGTGCTGGTAATAGTCAGGAGCTTCAGAGGGAAAACCACTAAGATGTTCCTGCTGATTGAGTTGATGACGAGGTTCTGCAACTTTATGCTTCACCCTGGCCACATCAACCTCTGCGATAGCAATCTCTTCGAGCTCAGCCCTTCTCTGCATGCCAATCGAAGTCTCATTAGAAATTGAAATAAAGATGTATATGAGAAACTTCGTCCTTTGTATACACAACTTTGGCGTGTTGGTATGATAAATTCCTAGACGAAAGGCTGCGACTCCGACTAACCTCTGTCACTAATCTTCGATCTTCATCAGTATGTAATTGCTCGTGCAGTTTCTCAACCTACAAATAAATGCATCAACAATTTCAGTTGCTCTATAAAAGCCATTACTGTTCAAGATTCAAATAAATGCCAGAGGATAAGAGATTAACTAGATGTATCCATGACTCATCAGGAACCATTTAAAAGTACAAATATAACAGTCAAACTAAGTAAGGCTGCCATCAGGTAAAAAGAGTGAGCAATGATCCTTGATAATCCTAACATCCAGAGTTTGAATTCTCCAGTGCTCAGGGGTGTGGGTAAAAAGAAGAAGAACAAAAAAAAACTAAATATTCAGTTTCTTAGTTATTTTTTGTTTTGTCAGAAAAATGGAATCATCATTTTGAAAAAATTGTTAGCTATTTAACTGGGCAAAGGGATACATCTCGATGGAACATCAAACGCCCCTCGAGCAAAGATTGCTTCCGTCTCCCCAACAATTCTTGAAAAGGCGCGTTCACTTTATCCTGATTGCAACATCTCCAATACAGTTACTGGTAACTAGAAAGCAAGATTCAGCATCCAAATTAAAAGAACTGATCCAGATATTAAACCGACCTCCTTTTCTATTATCTGTGGTACACTGTTCTTTTTCATCTCAAGCTGTCTATCATCGAGCCTACGAACATAATTGACAAGGTTATGGATCATAGACACATGCATATTTGATTTTGATCATAACAAGTATCAAAATCTTACTCTTCTAAGCCAGGCGAACCTAGTGAGTCCGTTAAACACATTTTCTTCGCCTGTGTTAAGAAAACAAGAACCCATTTGGTGAAAACATTAGCTGATTCATAAAAATATCGAGAAACTACGGAAAACTAGATTGTCTTCCATTAGTCACTGATGAGTACCAATTTTCTCATTATTTTCAATGTAGACTGTTCAATAATGGTTTGTATACTTCGAGTAGAAAAATTAACTTTGATCAATACAAGTATAGGACTTGCAAAATCTAGCAAAGCCAAAATATAGAAAATACTCACAGAGACACTTTCCCTAAGTGAAGATGTCTTTCGGTCCAAAGAGGACATGGCAGGTTGGCCAGTTGATTTTTCAGCACAACATCCAGCTTCTGGTGGAGGGAAAACCGGCTTCAATGAGTAAAGTAACTGATCAAACGATTGTATCTTATTCCGTCTCTGACACTGATCTGGAAGCTTCCTGTCCTGGCTGTCATAACTCTGAGCGTGTTTACATTCAACATCTGTACCTTCACTTTTGGGAGATGGAAGATCGTAACTTCTAGACACTACAGTCACGTTAGGGCCGACGTCCTGTGGATTAACATCTAGTATAAGTCAATATTAACATTGTAACTTGATATGGTTAGTGGTTACAGAGAAAGGTCATAAGATTTTAGGGTAGTACTGTTACTAAAAACTGTGCAAGTTTTTCTGTTATTGCTATAGGAAGGACATGCTACGCTAAGATTGGAACATATGCTGGGGATCTTCAATTTGGCTTCAAAAATAGAAGATTTACGGCCAGTCGAATGGTATTGCATAGCATGCATATTTCACATAGCTCATAGACATGCTAATTTATGAAGGGAGGGACAGGATACAAGAACCATGAATTACCATGCTGTCATACAGATCACTGCCACCAAAAGTACTGCTTCTGTTCAGTTCTTCACTGAATGGAAGTTCGGGAAAGTCATATTCGCCTCCATTAAGTACGTTCTCAGCATCAAGGTTGCCTATGTTTCTCTTTTTCAGTATTTCAATATCCGTTGAATCTTTATACCCATTGTCTTTTTCTGAGTCACCTGACACTGAATATCTATTTGAGTACTCATCCTGAAAATAGAAAACTTAAATTAAAGATATGCAAAAGTCATTTGATGACTCAGTAGTGTCGAAAAGGTCAGAAATCTCAGGAGCTAAAATTAAATTTAGAAGACTGAGTAACACTCCATTTGTTACCCAAGAATTTTCTTTGCATTTTACACAACACCATATAATTTCAGAATGTCAAAGAAAGCACATTACACTGAAGATGTTATGATACTCCACCAAAATCAACGTAATTATGGCTTGAGCAACTCTAGCAGCAGCAAGAAGCTGAGCAATATCATTATCACTGAATTCCACAACATTCATCATATTGCATTCTCCAGCTAGAATCGGCCGTAACAGCAATGGTGCCATGCATGCAGCCACAGCTGACGGAGTCATCCGGTTTTCCGGAAAGCGAGATATTTTGTACATCATCTTCAGGATTCTGAGAACTAGCGAAGAGTAAGAAACTGATGTGCAAATTCAAGGTAATATACTGATGATTATAAACAATTTTAATTGTATGTAGCTAATGTTACAGGATCCACACAAATGCACCTTTATAATTACGATCTACAGAGTATCAGAAAAAATAGGTCCATCTGACTAGTAGCGTAAGCTCCCCTCCATAAACTAACAGAAACTATGATCACAAGAGGGTAAACTTGGGCAATGCCATGCAATGAGAATTTAAAGCCAGCTATAGCAGGAACAATCTCTAGTAAATTCAATTAACCTTTTTATATGCATTCTTGAATGTGTGACAGTAACGCAGAATCATTATAGGGAAGGCTAATCTCTGGCACAGATGATGAACAACTAGAGACAGAGAGAAAACGATAAAAGACCTGAGGCATATCATGGTTACCTCTTAAATAAAAGTAGATTTGGTTCAGGAAGCTTCTTCAGTATAGCCATGCGAAAGACATTAATTTGACCTTCATTTTGATCTGTTTCTTGGTAATGTTATAGTAAAATAGCTATGTCAGAGGATGCATGAAGTTTCTAACAAGTGAAACTTACAGATGTTGAACACAGGGAAATGAAATTTCCATGAATAAAAAAACATACAGCTAAGACAGCAAATTCAACTTCTGCAGCCTAGTTGACATTTTAAGTTAAATAAAACTTCCTTTCACCATCTAATAAAAGAAGAGCATGGTGCGACAGGAAGAGGAACCAGATAGTCGGAACATGGAAGACTAGACTCCAAGTCTCTACATTCAGACAGCAACACAAAAAGAAACAATAAGAAAGTTTCTTACCATAAGCCTTTAACAGCTCGTTACAGCAATTGATTGGAACGGGAGAGGATGGAAGTTTCCTTAGTATAAGCTGTGCAGATCAGTCTAGTTTTTACCATCAAATTCATAGAGCGTCAACAGAACACCTACTGCCAAATTAGCAACTAGAAAATGTACCTTCACACAATCTCCAACAACATGGGCATCCTCATTGGCATCAAATTCAGTTTTTCCTAAGTCAAACAACCAACTAGATGAGTCAGAAGCGCTGATTAGAAAAATTAGATGAATTTAACAAAAAATGGTTTGACATTCAGAGTGATAAAGATAACAATATAAAAAGGAAAATAATGAGATTACCTTGTTCAAGTTCTTGAATTCTTTGTTGAACCTCCTCTACATCGGCAGAGATTCGCAGAATACCTTCTACTTTGGTACCTGTAAGGAAACATAGAAAAATGAAACCCTTTTATCGTTCGGTGGACGAAGTCCCGGAATCGTATCTTTTAAAATCAGAACCAACCAAATTCTTCAAGGAAACAAAGAGCTTTTTCCAAAATTGAAGGGCCACCATCTGCTTCTTGCAAGGCAAGTGAAATTGGGATCCCTAAAACTCGAGATTTGGCAGTGTGTTTATCTTTCCCTGAGTAAACAGAAAAATAGGTCAGCATCTATAACAAATAAACTCATCAACCATACTTTATAAAGGTTGTTCTCTAGGCACATACACTGAAAAAAGGATCTGGAAATGGCATCATTAATAGATATCCCCGCCTTCATAATAGTAGGGGCCGGGCATGGAGCTTTTGTGAAAGCATGTTCCAGGGCTTTTCTCCACTCATGTAAATCTTCAGATGTCTCAGTCTTCGCAATCAGTAATAAAAGTCAAAACATTGTGAAACAATTATACATGTTTGCATTTGTCTGCTATCTTCTAAGGAATCACCTTAAGAGTGAACGCCCTCCCATCTTGTCCATCAGGCAACAAAATGCTTAACAATCTTTTATCCTCTCTAACTATAACTCTGCACTATAGGATGAACAACCATGAGCCTGATTCATAAAACAGTTGTTAGAAAGTAAGTAAGCCAGCCAAACTATACCTTCCTGAGTTATTCAAGTCGATACCACCTAAAGTTAAGTTCACTTCACCTCCTCCCTTTACTATGATACTCTACAATTTAAGAAAGCATGCCATTAATCCTCAACATGATACAACTTTTTTCCCAAAAGAAATACACACAAATTACCAGCATAATAGAGCAAAGAGTCCATTCTCTGAATTAAATGGAGTTACTGGTCGATGGGAAGGAAATCAACATAAATGAAGTTGATATGGTAAAGAATGATAGACAAGAATTTGAATCATATTTGACGGATTGATGACAAGATCCCTGTAATCATAAAATAAACTGTGACACTCACAGGATCGCGTTTGAAGAAAACCAGAGATGTCTTGGTCAGGATGAACCACCTCCTTTTCCAATATTTCCAACCTAAACCTAAGGGAAGGCAACATTGAACATTCCGAAATAGCTAAGCTAAAAGTCACAATATAAGATAATATAGATAAAAAAAACTCGTAGCTTCTCCAATACCCGCAAATGCTACTGACCTTTAGAAGATATGAAAAGCGGACCGCTCTTAAGAACCTGGGATGACGTACACAAGTTACAGAAAAAAAACAATCAATACCAGTCTGTCGTTGACTGTAACTGACTACCGTTTCAACAGTAACAACAACTTCAGGTATGCAAACATCATATGCAATAATTCAGGAAAAAATTTGCCTAAGCTCTTCACATTCGATTCTTCTAGATATCACGTATCTGATAATCGTCCATTCCTAACACAAAACTTCATCCAGAATCACAAACATCAACCTGACCAGCAAAACTACTCAGTCACTAAATTCGAACTCAACGGCTTCATTTATTACCCCATCCGCGCCGGCCTGCTCCAATGCCGCCTCCGCAGCTGACATCTCCGATCGGGAACAGCAGATTCCGCGATTACGCTCGCCGTCGATTACCTCAGCAACGACAGCAACCGCTTCAAACATCAAAAACTCAGTCCGCAACCAAACTGCCGCGAGTTCAGACGACGCAGCAGCGTCAGACGGATCCAGAAATGGACGAGTCGGCCTCTCGGAATGATAACGGCATTGAGAAGAGCGTCTGGGAATCGGCGAGCTTGAGGCTTTCGTCACACTCTCGGCACTCGGCGAATCATCAACTTCGTCAGAATTTATATCGACGCCGGTGTTGAGCAATCAGATGCGGCACTTCTTTTCCACCCCGAGAAGGGAGGAGCCAATAAGATATCGACGCGTGGCGTTGTGAGTAGTCAATATCTCTAATTTGTTGTTTTCATGGATAAATGTTGCTTTTCATTTCATAATTTTGTTTAGTTATTTTGGGAATGTGTTATTTTGTACGAAAAATTAGCACTTTTAAAATTTATGAAAATGGTAGGGAAAAATCCAAATTTTGAAATGTTTTCAAGAGAATGTTAATGTAGATTTCGAGTAATTTTACGGATCCAATGATATTTAAATTGGGGGAAATGACGTAATTTAGCATGAGGATTTGTTGCTAATTAATAAATAAATATTAGTATAACTTTAAATTTATTGATTACCTTAATATCTGTATTATTGAAATGTGAAATTTGATAATAATGATTGAAAATTTAATATTTTATTATTATCTCTCCATAATTAGAAAAAAGTAATTTTTAGCGATTAGGCGCCACCAGTCAATTATTGTCAATTGAGAAGCAAATGAGTCGTGTGTGTTACGAAATAAATTATTCTTGATTATTCTTAAAACTTTTAAACTTTTTTAAATAAAATTTTATTAATAAAACAATACATCGCCAAATCTGAATTAAAAAATCAAAATTAAATTTACTTGGAATTTTTCTAAATAATTGTATCTCTGGATGGTTCGAATAGGTTATTTTTGACAATTGAACATAATTGGTCAAATTATCAATTTAGGAATGAATGAGTAACAAATCAAACTAAAAAGGAAATGTTTTATGGTCGAGAAGTTTATAGATAATTAGAAATGGTTGACAACGGAGAGTGGAAACACGATGGAAAAGCAGCGTCCGCATCTCCAGCGATTTTTTTTAAGGGGACCGACAGTGGTTTTTCACTTATATTTGGTGGTCAGGGGCCGCACACCCCCTCCACTCGGCACATACTCACTGTGGGTCAACTCACACGCACCTCCAGCTTATCTAAACGTAAATGCGGTACCAACAGGGCTTGAACCCAGGACCTTGGGGTTGTTAGACAACATCCAATATCACTAGGCCACAACACCTTGTTGGTCATCTCCAACGAATTGCTCAATGGTATTCGGTGGGTGTACACCGGTCCAAACTCGGACCGGACCCAAACCAGAATGAATTGGAATCTGGATTTTGTCTGAATTGAATTGGTCCGGTCCGGTCTGGATCGGAATCTCACAGAAAAGAAATCAGATCTGAAATCTGATTAGGCGTGTGCGTTGTGCCGAGGTCGAAGATGGGCGAAGGCGAGGAGGACTGAGGTCGAGGCGGCTGAAGTTGAGGATGAGGCACGAGAGCGAGCGGGAACGGGAGCGACTGGCTGGATGCAGAGTGCAGAGTGCGGTCGTCGGTCGAGAGGTGGCCGTTTGGGGTTTGAGGTGCGGGCCACGGGCGTGCGGCTGTGGGAGCTGGACTGGCCAACTGGTGAGTGGGGATAGACGATAGTCAGGCAGGTAGAGAGAGTCAGAGAGACGTAGGGTTGGGTTGCATTTGCACCCTAATTTCAAGTGAAACAACGTAGTTTCACTAGATTTCGGTTCATTCGGATCAGACCGAAGTATTCCGATTTTCAGACCGGACCGGAACCGGATTGCCCAAAAATTACAGCCAGTCCATTTCGGTCCGGTTCCGGATCATTTTTCGGTCCGGACCGGATTTTTTACACCCCTACTAGCTGTTAGGATTGGGAGGAAAGACAACGGTAATGCAAAACACTTAGGCTGTGTTTGGTTTAGTAAAAATTTGGTGAAAAAAATGAAATTTTAGGGGAAAATGTCAAGAAAAATTATTAAAAATCTATTTCATTTTCCATGATCATTAAAATTTTCATGGAAAATATGTAGAAAAATATATATTTTTCATTACTTCATACATTGAATTTGATGAAATACATTAATTTGTTTCAAAAGTTTATTTGTTTGAGATACATTGAATTCGATTGGATTGATTTATTAGAGATAAGAATCACATTTTTCATCCAATTTTCCATATAATTTTCTTTCTCTCCTATTTTTCATCTAAACCAAATAAAGAATTTTATTAATTTTCCATCAAATTTTCTTTTCTGCCAAATTTTCCTAAACCAAACACACTCTTAAGCTTCTAAATGAAAATGAATATATTTTCCATACATAATTCCCTCCTTTCCTTTTCTTTCTTTTTTTTTTCCTTTCAAATACTCTCTCTCCTTTCCCTTCAAACTCAAACAAAATCTTAATGCTCCATTCTCATGTTTCATTTATGATTTGAAATTAAAAAAATAAAAAATAAATGATTGTGAATGTCTGGAATTTTTTTTCAACTTACCCTTTTTCAACACCCTCCCTTTTTCTTTTATTTTTGATTCGACCCTACTTTAAGAAAATCGTAGTTGTGAACCGCTATTTTTATTAAGAAAATCACAATTCAAACCGGTGGTTTTATATTTCCTTAAAAAACTGCAGTTGTAAACCGTGATTTTTTTAAGAAAACTGCAGTTTCAAACCGTTGTTATAAAATCAACGAATTGAAATAGCGATTTTCTTGAAAAAAACCATTATTCACATTTGCGGGTTTCTTCAAATAGGGTAGAATCAAAAATAAAAAATAAAGTTTAGAAAGGATAACAAAATTTTTAAAAAAAAGTTTGTGAAATAAATCGAATGTCGGTTGTTTGTATTTTAATTGTTTTAGCGACAAGTTTTAATGATAAGTACTTAATAATTTTCTTCATACAATGATAGCAATCCCAATATTAATAGTAACAGGATTAATAATCGTACCTATTTTGATGAGATAAACAATCCTGACTTTTAAAATTAAAATCTGTCTTTTGAAATTTTGAATACTTATACAAATTTAAACCAAACACATTGGAATGTTATTAATTATCCAATCTCACCCTTAATCTCGACTATCAAACATGGAAATAGAATATAACAACATAACTCTTTTAATACGCGAATAAAGAAAAAATATGCATCGGAATTGTTAATTGTAAATATAAATAAATAGTTTTTTATTAATTGATAAATAAAAGAGAATAAAAAGTATATATTGATATGTAAAAAAGGCTCCGAATATGTAGTCTCTACCCAAGTTCATTACTAGGTCTTATATTCATTTTTTTGTTAATATGTTATTACATGTACACGTCTGACTATCAAAAGATTCAAACTCTAATTGTGAGTATTGATAGTAAATTACTTTGTCCCATATAGATTCACATTTTTAAACAGTTACTTTGAGTGGTAATGTTAAAAATCCAGAATCATTATTTGAACTTAATGTGATTCTACCCTAAATCCGCTAGATAAAATATTCTTTCTATATTCGTTTACATGTATTTTGACTCGCGTGCATTTAATATTAAATGCAAATTTTGATAAAATATATAAACTAAAAATATTGTGAAAGTAGAATCTCGTATAAACGTACTGATACTCATTATCATATTTTATCACAATATTTCACATATAAAATGACGAGTCAAAACATCATCTCCAAAGTCCGAAGTCAGAAGGATAATTGTTTCTGAATAAAGTACATGAATAATTTAAATTTTAATACTTTATCACACATAAAATTAAAATTGAAAAGACACTATATGATTTCAATAATCTCATAATCACTAATCACATAGTGGGTTGGTGGGTTCGATGAAATGAGTACTAATCACTCACTAATCATTAGGCTGTAAGGTTGTCAAAGGAGTTTGAGCTTAGGGGTGCTGGAATACCTCTATTCTAAATGGCAAAATAAATTTATTAAGTTTGTTTATTAGAAATTGAATTAAACTGCATAAGTTTTTATTATATTTTAACTTTTGAAGTATGTGTTGATTGCTTCCTCTTTTGTATCCTTATGTCCCCTTTTAATTTTCATTCGACATAAATATATTTATTTATTTTTATTTATTATATAATAATTTCAATGTATATTTAATATTATAACAAATTTAAAAAAATAAGAAATTAATTACTCCATCATAATTCATATAAAAAAATTCTTCTAAATCAATAATAATAAATCACATTTTACAACTTATACAAAATTTTAAAATATATAATAAATATATACGTATTAAATTTGATCAACACTACCAAAAATAAATATATACGTATTAAATCATATAAGAAATCTTGTTGTAAATTTTATATAATAAATTAGTAATATTTTATTTTTGGCCAAATTAAATTGATTGTATTTAATATATTTTTCAAAATTTCATATAAAATATAAAATATGATATATAATTACTGACGTAAAAAAATTTCTTATAAATTCGGACGATGAAGTAATTAAATGACAAACATGTGTTAGTCAAATGTAAGAAGACTAACACTAGATATTGTTTATATAAATTAGTCTCGATAAATATATGAATTATTGGGGGGAAAATCCTAATAATACCATTACAATTTACAGAAACAATAAATCACTCAAATTAATTTATTTTTTTCGGCTCGTATAAGTATTACTATATTATCACTCTGTAAAAAATAATGAAAAATAATGAAAAGAAAATTACAGCAGGGAAACTATAAAAATCCTAGTAATAAACCTAACTGAATTTAGACTTATTTATTACTGTATCGCAACATTTAAATAATAAATCGAATAAATAAAAAAGGCAGACCCGAAATGACGACCCGAATCAGATTCGGACCAACCGACCCATCTGCCGACGAATGCTTCTCACCGCCACCGTCCTTATCGCCACCGTCCTCTCGCGGGTGATCGAAGTCGGAGCTGACAACGGTGTCCGGGGCGGAGTCATCGTTTCCGGCGTCGGGGTTGGCGGGGGCCATGGCGGGGTCGTCGTCTTTGAGGCTGTCGGGCAGGCCCTGGCCGTGGGTGACGTTGATCTTGAAGCGCTGGCCGTTGCGGCACTGGTCGCCGTCGTAGTCGCCAGAGAAGAAGAAGAGGGGGCCCTCGGTGGTGAGCGGGACGGGGACGGTGACGGGTCGGGGCGTGGTGGCGGATGGGTCCGCGGAGGACCACTGGTAGGTGTCGTTGAGGGCGGCGTCGTCGGCGTCGCAGAGGGCGTAGACGGTGGCGTTGTGGGTCTGGACCACCGAGTGGTTATTGTCGGTGTTAAAAACTACACATTTATATAAAAAAAAACATTTATAAATAACAGAGCAAAGACTGAAGCAAGAACAGAGCAAATAAGAGGACTGACTGAGGAAGTCGCCGAGGGAGAAGGAGTGGGAATCAGCCCACTTCTGGTAATCGACGCCGGGGCGTTCGAGGGTGTCGAACCAGCCGGAAGAGTCGCCGACGGTGAAGTTCCGGTAGGCCGAGGAGAGGGATACTGAGGAGGAGGCGATGAAAAGGATGGTGAGGAGGAGAGCGGCGGACGATGATGTTCTGTTCTTCATCGTCACCGTGCTGGGTGATGATCCGGTGCGGTGCTTTGCGTGGGTTTGTGGAGATTGGGAATAATGGAGTGGGAAGCGCAGCAGCACATGAGTTTACAGCTAACCTTTTTCTTTATGTTTATAACGTTGTGGACCTCATCGTCCTCTGTTTTGTTCCAACCTGGTCCTCTTTGGATCCAAGTTGACAACTCCCCGATACTTCTAAACAGAGCAATGATTATAATCCAAAATTTTCACTTACTGTAATCTATTTAATAATTTATTATTTTATACTCTACATCTTCAATTCAATTCGGATGAGCCAATCTGGTTCGCTTCACATTAGAAGTAACCAACTTATAAGTGGATTATGATCTTATTTTAAATTTTTGAGTGGAGCACTCATTTTGTTCGAAAACAATATCATTTTATTTGTTTATTAAACAGATCATTCTTATGTAAACAGTGAATATAAATAAAAAATTACAAAAATTATAAAGGATTGGAAAAAATATTAATTTGTTTCAAAAAAATTCAAATAAAAAAAATTAATTTTTAGATATTTTATATTCACTAATTAATAAATATATGTATCAATGAATTGTTATGTTCATCATATTTGATAATATATTCATTAGATGAGCTTCATTTACTTTTGTTGATATTTATTTTATTATAATCATCAAATGAGTTGTTATGTATATCATATGAGTTACTATGTTCATCTGATGAGTTACTATGTTCATCAAATGATATGTTCATCAGATGAGAGCTACTATATTATTTAGATCTCATGATATGTTCATCATATGCAGGCGCGGAGCCACTGGGGGGCAATGGGGTCGGCTGCCCCTCCGAATCCCATAAATTTACATGCTTAATTTCAACTAAATTTTAATTTTACCCTCCAAATTCAACCAAAATTTTGATGTGCATGTTTTCATATTAAGACCTAAAATAGTCATAAAATATGAAAATTCACTAAAAATATTAGTTTAAATTTTCAAATGATCAAAAATCAAGTGAGTTAAATATAAAATAAATCAGATAATTAAGAATTATCAACTATCAACCCATCATTTAGGATCAAAGAAAGCTCACACCCATGCTAATGTTATGATAAGTGTCTAAGTTTAGTTACCATTCATTTCCGTGTCTGTCAATTTTAATTTTAAACTAACAGATGAAAGTATTGTTTACAATGAAGTGGATCTCATTGAGGAAGAGCCTGACTCTTACAACATCTTTAAGGAGATGTTGATATGGAAGAAGAAGAATAAGGACATTATTGCAAAGTAATAAGTTTGACCAAAATTTTGTAAGCTTATATATTTTATGTGTGTGAGTTAGTACTTGAGAATTAAGACTTTAAATTAGGCCTTAGAACTTAGTACTTTGTTCAAAATCAAAATGAGGACATAAGATTTAAAATGCCTTAAAACTAAACATGTTTTGAAGCAAAACATAGTTTGAAACCAAAATTAATACTTAGGACTTGGTACTTCGTACTTACTATTGAATTGGATAAATCTGAGGTTTTAAAGCTAAACTTATTTCAAATCCTCAAAAACCAAATGAGAATACTGCTTGAGTTGATTTAAAGCCAAACTTAGATTGAAAATGTTATGAACATGGTTCTTAAGCAATTTTTGAGAGTTGAAAGTCAGATTTATTTCAAAATAATAATATTCAAATGAGAATGATGTTTGAGTTGATTTAAGGCCAAGCTTGCGTTGAAAATGCATCGAACATGATTTTTATGTAATTTTTTAGGTTTCAAAGCCAAACTTGTTTCAAAAAATAAAAGATAATAATGTTTGAGTTAGTTTAAGGACAAACTTACATTGAAAATACCTTAAACATGGTTCTTGGGTAATGTTTGAGGTTTTGAAGCCAAAACTATTTCAAAATCTCAAAAACACCAAATGATATTTATGTTTGAGTTGATTTAAGGCTATACTTAAGTTAAAAATGTCTCAAACATGATTTTTCTGTATTTTTTAAGATTTGAAGTCGAACTTGTTTCAAAATCTCAAAAACCAAATAAGAATGATGTTTGTGTTGATTCAAGACTACATTTAGCTTGAAATGTCCCGAACATAGCCAGCTCCAATGGAGAGGTTGTAGCCACATCAGACAGTTTCTCAACTTCAGTGGATTGAATGTTATGATCATTACCAACTATCGTGATTTTTTTATTCCTTATCCCAGAACTATGAAGTCTCAGTCACCATGTTTAGGAGGCTTGTGGCATAGATGATGATTGAGTACACTATAATTATATAAATCCGAACGAAGATGATGATTATCAATGTCAAATTATGAGATACTCGCAGTCAAAGACCTAGCTGTAATGTAAGATAGGAAATGATTTCAATTGAAGAATATCATGTCAAATTAATAATTCAAAACGAATTTCTCTTAAAATAGGAAGAGATTGAATGTTGAATAAGAAGACACCACATAAGATATGAAGGTTTATAATGATAAGATGCATAAAAAGAAGGATTGCAGATGAGTTATAAATAAGAGTATAGTTTTGATAGAACAAACTACAAAACAATGAGAGATGGCGGGGAGAGAGGCTCAATAGAGGAATAAATATGACATATTTATCCTTTTTTTTGAAATAGCATTAAAAATGAATAAAATGCCAATTTTTTCTAACATGTTTTGTTCTCCATTCGTTTTCTGTTTCACCATACCTCTTAATTTATTTATATTGTATCACACTTTTAAAATTTTCAATTTTAAATTGGTTTTATTTTTTGAATATGTAATTTTAAATTGTATTTTCTCTTATATATCCATCTCTTTCTGTCTCTTAACTTATCCACATAATCACAGTATTAAATTGTAGTTTTGTCACACAAAAAAGTTATAAGTGTGAATTATAATCTTAAAAAATAAAATATAAGTTAAACAAATTAAGAGATAGGAAATCAACTAAAAATTTACACAATTAGTAGAAAAGTCAAACAATAATGCAACAAAAGCAGAAAAAGACTTTGCAACTACAATGTAGATATTGTGTACAAGTGTCTGTCAACCTTTCGGTTAAAAAAAATATTTTGTTTGTTAGAGATTGCGCATCACTTTAACTTTGATAATGACGTTCATACTCAGTGCAGATCAATTCATGCACATCTCCGGCATATTTAAGCGCAACTGCGGTACCACCAAGATTTGAATTTAGGATCTTGAAATTGTTAGACAAAACAAATACTTTAATGTAGTATTTAATGTATTTTTTCAATATTTCGTATAACATGTAAATGAATTGGATTAATAGTTGCTTAAAATGATTTTTTAGGAATAAGAAAACCTCATCTCAATGAGGCAACCGTCGCAATAATTCTTATTACCTTACTCAATTTCAAGGCCCATTTTTTATTATTTTTTACATATATTTAATTATAGAATTTAATTTTAAATAATCAAACAATTTAGAGTGAGGAAATTAAGTTCTTGTTATAACAACCAATCAACAATTTGCATGTACATTCAAAATATTAATTATTTTTCAGATAGTGCATGGTAGCTGGTTATTAAATTTATTTCTGCAATAAATTATTCGACTGTTTAGAATATGATTCTTTTCATTATTATGACATTCAAATCCTATGTTGAATATAGTCATTTGACGAAATGTATTATATCGTCTAGAAAAGTGAAAAGAGACAAAAGTATATTGAATTCT
>NQLW01000081.1:1480371-1498969 GCA_002312845.1 Kalanchoe fedtschenkoi
TAAAATGTTTAATGAAAGTTATCGATGTAGAATTCAATAGGTATATATTAATATTTATTATTATTGTATAATATAGAAATTATATATTAATATTTTTTTGACTAAAGGTCACACATCCCTCCGCTTTTTGATATTAAAATTGAATAGTATTAATATAAATAATCAGCTTTTTTAAAAGAAAAACATTATGGTCTGACACATGCATACATTTGCGTTAAGTTAACAATCAGTGAAATTGAAATATATGCTTGTTAATATGTCATGACAACGTTCGATAAAGTTCCATAATAATCCATTGTCATTTATATCGAAAAGTTGATTGAATAGGTTTTGCAAGTGTTCTGATGAATAAAATACAGAACAAAAGTCAGTGAGGTGCAAGTCATCGGGAGCCCGCATGATCGATGAATCCAAGAAAATGGTGCAAGACCCTTGTGTGCGACAAGTCTAGCATTATAACACTCTATTGTACCATATGAATGAAACTTTACCTTGTTGATCCATTCAAAGCCGATCACTATTGTAAATTAGTCGGATCCACACTTAAAATTAATTGGAAATGAGTGGGGAAGTCCAACTATATATTAAGATCACTTAAGAGCTTAACTTGGGTGATATGAGATAATATCACTATGTTCAAAACTCCCCCTCACTTGTGACGACTTTTGTTAACCTCGACAAGTAAGACCTCGTGCGGATCTAGTTAACCGTAACAGGCATGTTCTACTTGCAAGGATTTTTGTTAACTTCGACAAGTGGGAACTCGTGCGGATCTAGTTAACCGTAACGAGCATGTTCTAAGAGTGTGATCAAAATCCGCTCTGGTACCATGTAAACTAGTCGGATCCACACTCAAAATCAATTGACAATGAATAGGAAAGCTCAAATATGTATTAGAATCACTTAAAAATTTAACTTTTACGATATGAAATAATATCAGTATGCTCAACATCTATTTTATTGATAAGCAAATCAGTGATGGTTCAAACACATGTTATTGGCTTCAAGATTGCGATTTTCTGCTTACACGGCATCACACCATCTCTTGTCTTTAGTAGCTTGTGTATAACACCACGGCTCCTGTCTGGCAGATATTTGTAATCCAAATTCTTCATGTTGTGGATAATAATTGAGAAATATCTTTTACATCATCTGTGATAGGATAGAGAGAAGAACCTACAACCCCTCCACACACATACTCTCTTCACTAGGCCGGTTGCTTGACAGCTCTACCAGATCTTCTTGTCCCACTGGGGGAGCAGAGGTTCCTCATAAAGGGTTTCTCCAACCCTAAATTTGTATCGTGTCATATCAATTTTGTATCATGTTAATTCGTCATTTTCATAAATTTATTTTTTATATTGAATAAATCTCCGTACATCTCGATACATGGACCACACTTGTTTTATAATACTTTTTTATATTTTTTCATATTATATTCAATATCAATTTTTATATGGTTCATGTAACAAATGTAATTATTATTTTAATATTTAATGATAGACATAAATGACGTTTTTAGTTTTAAAACACCGTAAAAGCCCGACCCATTTTAATTATAAAAAACCCTACTACATATACGATGTTTATCATTTACAAACGCTGTATAAAGTGCATCTAATAGTTATATACGATTTTTTAACCATAAACGTCGTATAAAGTTTAGGTTTTATACGGTGTTTTAAATCTACAAATGTCATATATTCTTCATGAAGCGCATCATCTACGTGAAGCAGTATCATGTCAAAGGAGTATAAATGATCACCCACAATAGAGCTTCATGCCAGATAAATTTCACACTCTGACATAAACATCCTCCATGAAACTCCGATAAATATACCCTAAGTGTTTGAGTGTGGTGTTGATGTTGGAGAGGAGAGTCACTAGATGGCATGATATCTGGTGGAACAGATTGAACTGTTAAACTTGGCATCAAAATTCACCGTTAACTTTAAAAAATCAAATCTTGTCATTCAATTCCGTCTAATTTAAAAAATTTATAATTTTTTATTATTTTTGTACTAAATATGATATTTCTATATAAACAATGATATAGATGTATTAATTTATATCATATATTCAATCAAATTGATACTACAATATAGTGAAATCATTCTATTAAAACAATTAAAAATAAAATCAAGTTATCAGTAGTCTTTTTTTCAAAAACTGAAGCTGTTATTGAATCATTACCGCTTCAAACCAATTGAACTTATTGATTTGATTCAATTTATTAAATTATCAAATTTTAGTTACTCACAAACCTATCTTGTGTAGAAATCATCTGTGGTATGCGACACAGACTAAAAAGAGTGTAGACTGATTTTTGATAATTTTACTTATATTTTGAGTTTGAATTTTTTATATGGTTCAATGTGTGTAAAAGGAAAACAATAAATAAATCTCATTTTAAGGATGGATTTTTTAACCTACTCAATTTCAAGGCATGATATATCTTTGTTTGTTACTAATTATTTTACATATTTGCTAAAAAAATGTCTAAGTGAGTTACAAGCTTGCAATTCACTCATCCCAATGTACCCGTGTATTTATGTTCAATATAATAAAAATTTTTAAATGTTCAATTTAAATGTAAAAATTATAAAAAAAATCATATTTTATTTGAAAACATCATGAATAATAGACGGGTGACACACATGATTACTTATTTATCACTTTTATTTGTTACTTAATAAATTCAACACACATCACATATCTTAAAAAAATTACTCATTAATCATCATAAATTATGAATAAATACTTCTATAGCAATAATAATATACATTTTATATGTTACACTAAATTTTAAAAAATACATTATATTTATAATTTATATACCAATTGAACTAGATATCTTCCTAATCTATTCAATTTAACTTTAAATAACTACTATTAATCCATTTAATTTAATTTTAAATAATTATTATTAAAAGGCATACATAATAAATTTCTATCAAATAGTAAAAGAGGCAGATATATATATATATGCGCGTGATAGAGGTTAGCTTAGAATTTGTGGTAAATACGGGTGGAGTATTAATGGTGAGTAAAGTTTGAGAAATTCTTAAGTGGACTGCGTGGCGGTGGACGCTTAACACGTTGAAAAATTAAAATAATGCGTGAATTGAATTTATTTATTTTATTTTTCAACATAATATGTGTCAAATTTCTATTAATGGTGTCCAACACAAAATAGGCCACCCGAGAATCACCAGTAAAGTTTTAGACTTGTTAGCTGTTGGTGTTGATAATTAATTACTTTGCTATCCATCTGCTCCACTTGCTCTGCGCACCACCATGTGATTTTGCTCCATGATTGATTGATTTTTACTATACAGAATGAGATAAGATTGACTACTCCTACTTTTTTTTTTATCATTTAATTATAATTTATTTATAAACTTAGATTAAGACTGATATATATTATTTTTTGGGATAAAATTCAAAATGAAATTTGAGCTATCATCATTTATCGAATTATGATTTGAACTATCACGATTTTCAAAAAAAGTGTAATGAAAAAAAATTAAACTAATTTTCTAAAATAACATTTACCATTATATTTCTAAACAAAAATTATTATAAGATTTAGATTTGTGTGCGAAAAATTACATTATTTGTTTATCAAAATAAATAATTTCATGTTGCGCAACTAAAGAAAATGACGTTTTTTCATACTCAATCATTTATAATTCTCAACAAATTTTATAATATCAATTATATTTAAGAAATCAAACAAACTGATCTTAAGCATCATCCCAAATCAGATTGATTTTTTTTCATCACATCTTTTTTAGAAATCGTGGTAGTTCGGACCATAATTGAATAAGAGGTGATAGTTCGAAGACCTTTTTGGGTATTTTCCACTATCAAAATTTGAATTCAGAACTTTGAGATTAGTAGACAATACTCTTAATCATTAGACCAACACTTTATTGATAATATTAATTATTTTGTTGTTATAATTCACACAAAAAAATCATTCTACATCAATCATAATATATAACATTTTGTATTATACATGAAATTTTAAAAAATACATTAAATACTAACTAATTAAATGAGTAACAAGCAATAATTTTTTTTGTACTTTACCAACAATGTGTTAATTTATTCGCTTTGTGTCTAGTTTAACAATCTCAAAATTCTATATTCGAATTTAAACTTTAATAGTATCGCATAATCAAATTGGTAGTAGATGCAATATGTGTCATGTTGATATGAGATAGATCTTCACGTTAATTTTAGTCTATTTGACTAGTTGACTGATTCGTCAGTGAGTAGATGATCGGTATATTTTAGTCTTTTTTTTTAAATGCGATACTAATAGGATTTGAACCCAGAATCTTGGAATTGTTAGACAACACTCAATACCATTACGTCAACACCTTGTTGGTGTAGATGGTCGGTATAGATGCATATATTTGCAATAGGTTATTATTCAATGAAATTGAAAATTTTCTTGAGTAATTTTTACAAGTGCTCGTAATTATACTCGCCAATAGTTTAAATAGGTGTCATCCTTCTATTCTATTTAGGCCCACAAAAAAAAACAAACAAACAAACAACAACTGAAATATGAAATCATGGACATAAAACACATTATATATAAGTTGTTCAACTCATAATAACTTTTTGGGGGCCGACTTAAATTTTAGAATGAGGTTTCATACATGTTTGGTGTTCGGATAATAATTGAAATCCGATGGAATGGAAGAATCGGACCAGATTCTAGTCCGGTTTTCGATCAATTAATTTTTGTGAGTTTCGGTTTTTGATTCGGTCTAAATTTAAAATATTCGAGCGGATCAGAATGAACCAGCCTGACAATTTCTTAGTAAAATATAATGTTTTTATTACAACATTTACATATATCTGACATAATATACAAATAAATTATTTTTATCAATATTCTAATAAAAATATTATTTTTATCAATTTGGTCAAACCGGTCCGAATCAATCAAAATCCAAAATTTTCGGATCCAATTGAGACCGATTTAAAACCAATTCTATCTTCGATCTTCAAATTTCTTGATTCTGATTCGGGTCCAAACCGATTTTACCCGATGAACAACCAGTTTGTCAATCGAGACCAAACTAGTCATTTTAATGACCCGATCGATTCAACATTTAGCCGGCCACGAGCTAATAATAATCCAACAACAAATAGAAAAACTATGTTTGATCGTAAACATATTAGAATTCTTATCCCAACTAATCAAACAACATAAAGCTGTGTCAGGACAAATGTATACAAAATAAAAAGAAAAAAGAAAACATATTTATTTTACATATGTCATTTAATAATTGATTAATAAAGTTCAAAACTACGTCATTTTACACTCATATAAAATTGCCCAAAAATTATTGGTACACTGTTAACAAGCACGATATCACTGAAACGGAATATGATCTGGTGCTGCGTTGCAATTTGTTGCGAGACTTAAAACGACGTCGTTTTATTTGTTTGTTGGATCCTCAATTAAAATTTTATACCAAAACGATGTCATTTTTTATCATAAAGCAAAGCACCAGATCCAAATCCGAAAGAAACGGGCTCGACAAGCATCACAGAGATATTAATGGCTTTTGGACCCAACGTCCCAACGAGCTCAAATATGTTAAATGAGACCAACCACCATCTACCCCACTATAACCATCTGTCTCAAACATTAATTTCCACGTCATTCAAATTTCATTATGAAATTATTAATGTGACCAGTTTCTGATACATAAAGTATTAACAAAATTTAAATCTGATTTATTTATTATTTTGGAAATGATGTTTTAGTATTTTTGTGAATTAGTATAATTAAAATTGGCGCATATACCATTTTTCAAATAATAGAGATTGCAATAATTGTTTTATGTAAAATTATGTGTTCCCTACAAAAATATTTGTCCATTTTTGTTTATCATTCAACAATATAAATGCATATTTAATTCATATAACAATTATAAAAGTCAACATTAACTAATAAGAAAAAAATTAATTTGACTTATAATTTAAACATGGTTAAAATTTTTACTGTTCATATTGGATTGGACTAGATTGAGGTGTTATTCAGTAAATTAAGTGTTAAATAATACTCCCTCTGTCCTTTTTTACATGTTACTTAACCGAATTTTTTTGTCCATTTTTACTTGTCACTTACAAATTTTCAATGCGTATTTAATATCAACAACTACCTTAAAATGTCAAACATTAATCACTTTATTATCATAATCAATAAAGAATACATTCCTCACCAATAATCATCTACCAATTTTACTTTTTGCACGAACTTTTTAAAAAAATTATTAACCACCTACTTATTAAATTTGTTCAACCGCTAGCATTCACTTCACCTTAATCTACTCAAATTAACCTTAAACGATATGTATTAGAGGACGGAGGGAGTATATGAGAATATAAAACTTTGATGATTGATCAGATTTCTTTTTATTGATGAATGATTTATTTTGTTCCTTTTCTTGGTGGAAAACGTAACCTACGCTTACATTGATTTGTATATGCTCTAAAACTAAAGCCAAAAACTATCTATGTCAATAATAGCAAGAAAAAATTACAAAACAGTTTGTCAAAGAGAGAGAATTAGCCAGAGAAGAGAAAAGAGAGTTCCTATGAGAGGAGAGTTCATAAAAAAGAAGCTATGAGAAGAAACAATATACTAATGTAGTTTGAAAAAGTACAGATTCTCTCTTTTATATGTCAGTTAATTAAATTTTTTTGTCCGCTTTTATTTGTCACTTAATATTTTTCAATCCGTATTTAATATTTACAACTACATTAAAAAGTAAAACATTATTGATTTCATTATCATAATCAATAAAAAAAATTTTACACGAATAATAATCAATCAATTCTGTCTTTTAAACAAAATTTTAAAAATATACATTAAATAGTTACATATTAAATTCATCCAACTGTTAGAATTAACTAAATATCATCTTATTCTACTCAATTTAACTTTAAACGATATGTATATAAGGACGAAGAAAGTATAAAAGTACTCCTTTTGTCCTCTTTTACATGTCACTTAACCGAATTTTTTTGTCCACTTTTACTTGCCACTTAACAATTTTCGATGCATATTTAATATTAACAACTACCTTAAAACATCAAACATTAATCACTTCTTTATCATAATCAATAAAAAAATCATTCATCACCAGTAATCATCTACCAATTTTACTTTTTGCACGAACTTTTTCAAAAAAACATCAACCACCACTCATTAAATTTGTTCAACCGCTAACATTAACTTCATCTTAATCTACTCAAATTAACCTTAAACAACATGTATTAAAGGACGGAAGGAGTACTTTTTACAAGCATCTCATTAAATCAAATATCATTCAGACATATCATTCAGATTTTTTAAATATCTAAAAGAGTAAAAATATATTTTTTTATTCATTTAATTATTAATACGCAATAGGAGATCATTTTTTAAAAAATTAAATAAAAACAACAAAACAAACATCGTTTTCGAGCGAGCGGTGACATAACGAGTGCACCAAATAATCTGCCATGTTTGTGGACATGATGAAGGACAGAGTAAATGAAAGCAACAACCTTCTACCAGAATTCAATCAATGCCAATCCACATCCCCAACAAATCCCCTCTATAAAACCAGACCCACCAATCTTGGACTACCACACTGAAACTCTACTCTCAAATCTTCTATCTACACACACTGAGACTGCAGTCTGCACCTCCACATCCCTCTCAATGGCTGCCTTCTTCCATCGTGCGACCCTGCTCTGCGTCCTGCTGCTGGCCGCTGCACCGGGCCGGCTCCACGCCCAGATGAGCTGCAACCAGATGGTCAACGGCCTGACCCCTTGCGTCGGCTACCTCCTCAACGGCGGGGCCGTGGCGCCCCAGTGCTGCACCGGGGTCAGGGCCATCTATGGGGCCGCCACCACCACGCCCAGCCGCCAGGCCATTTGCCGCTGCCTTAAGTCCACCATCGCCAACTTCTCTTACAACAATAACAACCTCAAAAACGCTCAGGGCCTTCCCGGGAAATGCGGTGTCAACATTCCTTACCAGATCAGCCCCAACATCAACTGCGACCAGTAATTAATTAACATTTAACACATTTTTATTCTATGACTGCCGAAGAAAATTTAAAAATTACTGATGTATGAGAATCTGAATGATAAAAAATCTGATAATGTAATGAACTAGTTGTCTTGTCTTTTCTGATGACGCGGCCTTAATTTGTTCCGTTTTGTGTTTTGCAGGGTTCAGTGAGATCGGTTTCGGGGTCAAGTAGGCGGTAAGCGGAGCCAGGGAGCAAAAAATAGCTAGAGTGAGCTTCATGGCCTTATTAAGTGTCCTCACCTGCGAGATGAGTTTGTTTCATGTTGCAGACAGTGTTTGTCATGTTTTCTTCCAGTTTCTTGCTAGTGTATTTTCACCCTTGTAAACGGGGTTAACTTTTAAATTTCAGCTACGTCCGCTTCCGACCGGATAAGTTCAATTTAGTTCAGTTCAAAACATAGTTCATACCTAAAAAATCAGAACCCATTTAACCAGAAATGGAATGGAAATACTGATCTTGCAAGAAACTGATATGAAAATTGACATAATATAAATCAGCATACTCTTGATGAACCGCAGTTCAAACTGCGTCCGCTCAAGAATTTTTCAAATTTTCTAAATCAGACACCAACAATAGACAAGCTTCAACTAAAAAAATCATAAAATCTTTGCAAAGATGTTTGTGGACAGAATGAAGAAGAGAGTAAATGAGACCAACTACCTTCTTCCACCTGACTGCAATCAGTGCCGATCGGCATTACCAACGAATCCTGTCTGTAAATGACGAGCCATGAGTCTTGGACGAACACACAATAGTTGAAATCTTGCACAGACTCTGTAGCTACTGATCAGTCAATGGCTGCCTTCCATGCAATCCTACTCTGGATCCTGAATCCAGCCGTCTATTCGAAATTTGGTCGGAAAAGTTATTAAAATATAAATAAATTTGATCTATTTGCCAAGTTCCGTCTTTTGCAGTCAAGTTCCTACAAATTACTGGCCACGTTTAAGAAAATTTTAAAAAATTGGATATATATTTTTGGCCGTTTTGAAAACGAAAAAACCGGTATTAAATTGAACAAAAAATGTGATTATAATGTAGATTCAAAATAATGTAAGCTCACCGTGATAGTCTTAGGCTTGTTCCTGAGTTTGGAGGGAAGGGAAAGGGAAGGAGAGGAGAGGGAAGGAAATGAAAGGAAATGAAAGGAAATGAGAGGAAAAGGAAGGAGAGGAATGAGTGTTACCGAGTTTAGGAAGGATTTGGAGGGATAAGAGAAGAAAATAAAAATATTGACTAAAATACTCTCACATAAATTTTTTCTTATTAACAAAACATTCTTTTAATGAATGGTAACATGGTAATTTTACTCCTCCCCCTCCCTCCCCCTCCAATTCGGACGGATTGAAAATGGGGGGTTTTAAACCCCCCAAGCCCCCCATTCCCCTTCCTACTAAAACTCAGGAACAGCCTCTTTTTTAATTTTCCCTTCCCTTCCCCTCCTAAAACCAACTCAGGAACATAGCCTTAGGCATTGAATGTCTTATTTGAATTATGTTTTTTTCGTGGTTTGGGGTTGCACATTTTTCCATTTAGATAGTGACGCTCATACTCACTGCAGGTTGTTAGATAATACCTCAAACCATCAGGACAACAACTTGTTAGTTATTTGAATGATGTTAGTTATCCAAGATGGCAGAAAATGAAGTGTACAGTTTTGGAGAAAATATGACGATGAATAGTTCATTAAGTCAATGATCGAATTTATGGTGTCGCTCGATGTATTATTCTGTGTGACTGTAAGAACAAACTGTCAAAAAGTCTGAACTCATATATACGCGGAATAAGCACGTTAACATACAATCAGAGACATCTTTCTCATAATCAAATACTTAAACTTCAAACAGATTTCAATTTGAGGCATATAAAAACTCAATCCTAAACTTAGATTACTACTCATTCATTTTTTCTCTTGTAAGTTACCGTCTACATTTATCCACACTCATGAGATACCATCAGAATTTGAACCTGAGAATTGAGAGTTGTTAGAGGATATACCCTTACCAACATCTTGCTTATTAACAGTACTAAAACTTTATAAATTATTTTCACGTCTGGCAGAGAAGGGGGGCGATAGTGTTGGGACCTAGTACATTAGATACATAATGTATTGAAAATTGACAGACAAAAAAAATGTGAAATGATATTAATTTGTCAAATACTGGCCTACCTTAGAGGAAATAAGCAAGCTCTCCTTGAAAAGAAAGAAAATGCTCAGCCCACGATGGCAAGGTCCGCGCCGACGTTTACCAGCCTTATTTCTTGTCATATATATAGGGGAAAGATCCGGTGTAAACACCTTTTTCGTTGTAAATAGTGGACAAATCCTGACCACTCATTTGAGGTACATCCAAAAGTGAGATAATTATGAGTTTCTAATTTTGAGACACCACAAATCTAATGGATAAAAAACTTTCAAAAATTAAAAAAACTGTAAAAAATTAAAATTTTAAAAAAAATTATTATTTAAAAAAAAGACAAACTAAGAATAATTAAAATTCCAGCAATGGTGAATTACAGGTTCACCATTATAACTAAGGGTAATTAATGCATAAATTTCTTGATAGTTTTGTTTATCATGATGAATTTATATTTCATGGACATAAAAAATAGGCTAACTACGGTAAATATGATGGTGAATTTTGAATTCACCATGGTACACACATATGAGAGGGCAGTGCACACATAAATTTCTGATTTTTTTATTCTACATAGTTAATTTATATTTTATGGACATAAAAATTGGGGTCACCACAATGAATTTGATAATGATTGTTTAGTTCAGCATGGTGAACAGACAGTGCACTATGGTGAACACACAGTTCACCATTATTGACCATGGTGAACACATAGTTTACCATTATTCATCTTTGATTGAGCCTCATTAATTTATCACCATGGTGAACACATAGTTTACCATTATTCATCTTTGATTGAGCCTCATTAATTTATCACCATGGTGAACACATGAATTTCATCTGGTGAACTTCACCATGGTGAACAAATATTTCACTAATCTAGAAATTACACAAACTCATCAATCAACGTAATATGAACTAATTCAATAAATTTTTCCAGCCAATTTCATTCTCGGAAACTCAGATAACACACAAACACACAATAACAATAATCCTCAGAAACCAACACAATTGTGGCATTGACAGTTGAGGATCTGAAAGTTGTGGCATCACAATATCGCAGCTTTCGTAGTAAACAGCTTCAGCATACTTTCAAGCTGCACTCGCAACAATGGAGAACATGGGGTGCTTGCTTCATCAAGGCAGCGTGGCATCATTACTGCAAGAGAAAAGCTGAAAAAGCTTTAAGAAGACTTGTATAACAGTTCTCAGACAGAGTTAAGAAGACTTGGATATCAATCATAGAAATTCAAAAGAAAGAACATCGGTTCACAAGTGCTGCTAGTGCAGAAAATCCAGGTTCACAATGACAAGCTGAGCTCTTCTGCCCACCATAACCACAAATCATATCCTATATGAAAGTTATTCCCATTCCAATGAAACATCTACTTAGCACTTACTAACACAGAACTAAGAAACTAAGCATCATAAAAGGTCAACTTGTTGCCAATACAGTTGTCAGCACACTTCACTTCCATCAGCTTTCATGTCATCTAAGCACGCTCGCCCCTGATTCTCCTGGCAAGCTGGATGTCCTTGGGCATGATGGTCACACGCTTAGCATAAATGGCACAGAGGTTAGTATCCTCAAACAGACAGACAAGGTATGCCTCTGCAGCCTCTTGGAGAGCAAGCACAGCATGGCTCTGGAAACATAGATCAGTCTACAAAATAAAACACATTGTATGTCAACATATTAACGCTACCACCTCCCTATTTCCAATTCAAAAAACTGGGTTATATTGACAAATGAAGGTGCATTTCACCTTGAAATCTTGGGCGATTTCACGGACAAGCCTCTGGAAAGGGAGCTTCCTGATCAGAAGTTCAGTACTTTTCTGGTACTTAAGGATTTCACTGCACAATACCATAACACCAAGTGAGAAACACATCTACCCAACCACTGATGCCAAAAGACCAAAACAAATAAATCAAACAAAAAACACGTGATTCAACGATTGATGATGGAGAAAACACAAAAATCATATCAGACACTTACCGGAGGGCGACCGTTCCTGGGCGGTATCTATGGGGCTTCTTCACTCCTCCAGTAGTTGGGGCAGACTTGCGAGTAGCCTAAGATTAAAAAGAATAAACTAACTTTAGCAATCAAATAACACATTCTCAGACATATTTGATGATTATAAACTTCAATTTTTAATGAAGTCAGACTGATACTCAATCACACCAGGCTTAGCAGCATTATTAGTAGAAGGAAACTCAATTGAGGCAGACTGATACTCATATTCGAATTCGTACACACCATGAAAACTCCACGAGGCATATGCAACCCCTACCTACTAACTGGACCAATCCAATCCACCGCCGTTAGAGAAAATGAAGTCGAATGTGTCGTCCTCAAACGACAGGCTATGCGGCAGTTACCACCAGCGGCTTGAACGACTACTTGTAAATCCCGATCGAGTCGGACACACCGATCTCCTTCAATTCGAAAGCGTCGTGTCCTGTTAGGGTTTCGACATATGGAGATTTTGAATCCGGCTTCAGGTAACCTCCGACCATCAGATCCTGAAACACTAGGGAATGGAACGAGACGACCCCGATCCAGTCCTTGCTCGTCAACAGTTCGTGATTCTCATCTCCATCCTTTCCAGGGTCAGCGTGCTAGACAACGACAACAATCATAGTTATTAAATGATATTTGTTAAATAATAATCGCAACCGTTAGATCTAGTTTTATGAAGGGCTGTGATTGGTCCACTATTTACAACGAATTTACTGTTAACATTTGATCCCTCTTCTATATATATATATATATATATATATATATATATAGGAAGGATCCGTTGAGAACCATTGTGGAAATTTGTGGATCAATCATCTTATTTATTTTTTTAAGTATATTTATAATACTCCATTTATTGTATGAGAGTCATTAAATATGATATATATGGAAAGTGTAAATATTTGATATATTTTATTAAATATCATTAATGTTTTAAGATTTTATTATTTTTCATTCAACAAAACTTTTCTGTGCAAAAAGTAATAAATTTATTTAATTAGTGTTCATCGTCACTTTTTTATATGTTTATGGATTTTCGGAGAGTGAACTTTTTATAGATTTTTTCTGAATTATAATTTTTTCACACTTATTTAATAATTTTGTTTTTAGAATTATTAATAAATAGTGAATATTTTTTTCATTTTTCAGTAGTCAACATATTTTTATCTAAATCTATTTGTTTGTTTTTTTTATTATGATAGTGAACATTCATGGTGAACATGTTCACTGTCAAAATAGATGTTCACTGTAAAACATTATTCACTATCAAAAATCATATATAAGAATGGGCATTGTGAAAATATTCCATAATATAATATAATTTGAGTTAATTACTATGCACATATCATAGAAAGATATTATAAAGATATTCATTATTAAATTATTTGTGCAGAATAATAAATGAAGTTGTAATATGGAAATGTCGTAATCAAAACACAATCGTTTTACGCATAAAATGATTGGTCCACGTTTGTCCACAAGGTTCTCAATGTAAGAAGGTTCTCAACGATTCACCCTCTATATATATATATATATGTATATATAAATTACATTAGATATCACTTCATATATGAGGTGGGATAAAAGAATAATTAATATATGTCAAACTTGACATATATTCTTATTAAATATAATGATTTATAGATATTTGATATTTAATTATCATCGCTTAATTTCATTAAATTGGTTCACTTCAAAAAATAATCATTATTAATACTATTCTTGTGTAATATTACAGAATAAGATAATATTATTAGGAGTTACATCATTATTAATAGAAAAAAAAATTAAAAAGGATCCTGAACTATCGTTACTTACCCAATTGCGGTATAAACTATCACAATTTTCAAAAAGGGTGCGTTGAAAAAAAAATGGACTGATTTTAGATAGTGCTCAACATCAGTTTGTTGAATTTCTCAAATATAATTGATCTTATTAAATTTGTAGAGAATTATGGATCTTTTAGTATGAAAAGACATTGTTTTCGTTATGTGCGCAAAATGATATTTTTTATTTCGATAACTAAACAACGTAATTTTCACATAGAAATTTAATCTTATAATAATATTAGTTTATGAATATAATGGTAAATTTTATTTTAAAAAACCAGTCAATTTTTTTCATCGCATTCTTTTTGAAAATCGTGATAATTCGGACTATAATTAGGTAAATAATGATAATTGAGTGACCCTTTTTGATTTTATACTTTTATTAATAAGCATATCTTACTATTCACACCCGCCACCAAATATAGAAGTGTGCACTGGTCCAAAATGGATCCGATCGGACTGGAACCGGAATCAACCCATTTCAAGAATTTAAGATCTGGTTGGATTTAAATCGTTATGGACATGTTTGGATCGGAAAAGTTTATATTTGGACCGAATCGGATAGGTTTGGACTGAAATACTTGTAATTTATAAAATCAGTCTTCCGATCTGGAATAAATTTGTTGGGTGTGGACTGAACTATAAAACCAAAATTCTTAAAATTAATGGATGGAAATCCATACCGAAATCAATCTGTCCAATCTGACCCGATCCAATCTTAAATCATTTTCTGATGCAGATGGAATTTTGTATACCCCTCGTAATATCGTCCGCCAATTATGATACGCGAATTAATCATAACAATTGATTCATGGATTCAAGTCAGTTGAATTTGGAACAGAATAATTGATCATAGCAATGGCAGGTTCCTTACGAGCAATCGGGAGGAGTAGAAACACTTGAGAAGCGATGAAGCCGGTTCGTGTTCGTGGCTGGAATGAAGCTTGCGAATCGGTTCCGTATGTAGCTTGGAACGAGATTAGGGCTTGGATCAGAATTTTTTTTTCAGGGAACAAAATTATCAAATCAAAATTTTAGTGAAATTTGATGAGCAAAATTAAAATTTTAATTGAAATTAAACATATAAATTATTTTTATTTTTTATTTTACATATATATAGATATTTAGATGAAATTTGTAGAGCAACCGACCTCACGACCCCAATGACTCTTCATGCTCTCTATTTTGCAATTCGTCAAAATTTCTCTCCAAATATTTTCGCCAAGACTCAGATGCGCCAGCTGCGTGAGTGGAATCACACTCTGCGCCGTGAACCCGTATGTTCGGTCTAATTGGGGATCGATTGAGCCGTATTGCGGTTCAATTTCGGGCATCATCTCTTTGCTGCGGTACACTGTGCGAGGTTTTGAAAGTTGAAACCCTCGGGCAGCGAGAATCTCTAGCCTCCGCATTCCGCCTTTCTCGCCTCGCCTATGCACTGCTGTGTATAATTCCTCATCCATATTCGAACTTTCAATACAAATAGGTGTGTCCATGGCCTGTATATCATCGAGCTCCGCCGCAATCTTACACCGCCGGTTTTGCAGCCACCGGCCGATCAATTCGGCCGCCAGCAATCGCGCCGCTTTTCCAACAAGTCCTCTCTTTTCCGGCAACCCAATCGTTTTAAATTCGAGGGTCGGTCTTAGTTTCTGTCGTGAGTATTTGAGGAAGTCGGAGTTGCGGAATTGCTTCTCCGCTGTTTTCAGCTGCGCCGCTCAGCAGTCGCGAAGCTCCTCAGCAGTCACTTCTAACGATGTTGCCGCTGCAGGTAATGTAAAGTTGTAAATTTTATTATTTTCTTTTTTTTTAAAAAATTTTTTTATTTTTCTTTAACTGAGATATGTAGCTGCTGGCTTGTAGAGAGGGTTGTGGTGCTGGTGGTCGGCGGCGGTGGAAGAGAGCATTCACTCTGCTACGCGTTGAAGAGATCTCCGACTAGCGGTTCGGTGTTTTGTGCCCCGGGAAATGCTGGCATATCGAGTTCAGGAGACGCGACTTGCGTGCCTGATCTGAATGTATCTGATAGCCGAGCTGTCATTGATTTCTGCAGAAAATGGGGAGTTGGGTTGGTCGTGATCGGGCCCGAGGCGCCACTGGTAGCCGGTCTTGCCGATGATCTAGCGGCCGCCGGTGTCCCCACTTTCGGCCCCTCGTCCAAGGCTGGGGCTTTAGAGGGTTCCAAGAACTTCATGAAGAGCTTGTGCGACAAGTATCACATTCCTACTGCCAAGGTAGGAGGTTGAGGATCTATGGTTTGGTTTTCAGGTTGTAAGTTCAGTTTTCATAGTGTCTTTGTTTGTGCAGTATCAGACATTCACGGACGCAGCTACTGCGAAGCAGTACATCAAAGAGCAAGGGGCTCCGATTGTCATAAAAGCGGATGGGTTAGCGGCTGGGAAAGGAGTTATCGTCGCCTTGACGCTGGAGGAAGCGAATGAAGCAGTCGATTCAATGCTTGTGGACGGCGTGTTTGGTGAAGCGGGTTGCCGCGTGATTGTGGAGGAGTTCTTGGAGGGTGAGGAGGCATCCTTCTTCGCACTTGTGGACGGAGAGAGCGCCATTCCTCTGGAGTCGGCGCAGGATCACAAACGAGTGGGCGACGGTGACACAGGACCCAATACAGGCGGCATGGGGGCTTATTCGCCTGCGCCGATACTGACGAAAGAACTCGAGTCGTTGGTTATGGATTCTATTATTAATCCGACGGTGAAAGGCATGGCGGCTGAGGGCTGCAAGTTCCTCGGAGTCTTGTATGCGGGACTCATGATTGAGAAGAAGTCCGGATTGCCTAAGCTGATTGAATACAATGTCCGCTTCGGCGATCCCGAGTGCCAGGTCAGTCTGGAGTCGGATCAGGTGATCGGATCCTTACATGCTTAGCAAAGCGAGCTTCGTTTTCTCAGCTTGACAATGATTTAACAGGTGCTGATGGTGCGGCTGGAGTCAGACCTGGCGCAAGTTCTCCTCGCAGCCTGCAAGGGGGAGCTTAGCGGTGTGACCTTGAACTGGTCTCCCGGGTCGGCGATGGTGGTGGTGATGGCGAGCAGGGGCTACCCCGGACCTTACGAGAGAGGGACCGTGATCCAAAACCTGGAAGAAGCGGAAGCTGTTGCGCCTTCAGTGAAGATATTCCACGCCGGAACTCTCCTGAATTCGGATGGCAACTTCGCGGCAAATGGCGGCCGCGTTCTTGGAGTGACTGCCACGGGGAAGGACCTCGAGGAGGCACGAGACAGAGCTTATCAAGCTGTGGAAAAGGTAAACTGGGCAGGAGGGTTTTACAGGAAGGATATAGGATGGAGAGCTCTTCCGCACAAACCACTTTCCAGAACAGTATGAACTTTTTAATACTTCTCTCCGGTTCATATAGCCAGCAGAGATTGATTTATTAAACCAAATAAATTTAAAACAAACTATTAACCGAACCGTTTTATTATGAGCCAAGACGATTTTTAATTTTAAAAAACGGATGACTTGTTATTTATGGCTATTAAAAATTAAAATGAAGTTGTTTATGGTTATTAAAAATTAAAATGACTCTACATCAGAATCCTCTAAATATGGCCGCAACTAGGGATGGTAATTCAACCGTAACTGAACCGTAACCGAACCGGTCAACGTGGATAATAACCGAGTTGACCACGTCCGCGGTTAAAACCGTAACCGAACCGAAAAAAATTGAACGGGTAGGTTAAGGATATGGTATTTGCCATACCCGACCCGACCCGACTATTTAAATTAAGGAAGATATTTAATTATCACTACAAGAAAAATGCATATAATTAACAGATTAAAAATGACCAAAAAAGAATTTGTCACATTTATTAGTATATGTGACAATTTGTTGTGACGATTCATGATTCGTCAATTATATATTCTATATAATTGATGAATTCTTCGTTAAGTGTACCTTTCGTCACAAAAAAACTCCCTTTTTTGCACTAACAGTTGAAGCTATTTACTATAATTGACCAAAATATTAGTAAATTATTGTTCGTCATTTCTATTTTTTATTATAATTGACGAATTATTCGTTAATCATAACGTTTGTGACAAAAGATTCTATCTTTTGACGGCTTGACGCCAATACCCGCAGGCTAGATAATTATTATAACCGATAAACAAGTTCGTATTTAATTTTTGTCAATTATGTGTTTTATAATTGACAATTTTTTTTGGAAAAAGTAATGTTCGTTACAAAAATTATATGTTTGGCAACAATACATGCTGACTAATTATCATAATTGAACAAAGTGTTCATAATTTGTTTTTCATAAAATATAAATGTGCAAAACTTATATAATATTAGTCATATTAATTTTGTCGCCTATTAATTGATAAATAAACACAGTAGAACGTAGTTTTAGTGTTTTTGTAAATGACGAAAATTGAGTCTTATTTATTACAAACATTTATTATTTTTAATTGACTTATATATATAAAAGAAGTTGTGGCTGTTTATCATCATCTACTATGGGTGTAATG
>NQLW01000081.1:1499504-1513226 GCA_002312845.1 Kalanchoe fedtschenkoi
ATCATTATTGGAGGGGAGAAATCCAATGACCCGAATCAACGGATCAGACCTCTCTATTTAAAATCCAACGGTCAGAAATTCGTATCTGTAATCATTTAGACGCGGTTATTACCATGAAAATTGAAAACACTGATACGGTAACGTTGACCAACGAAAAAAAAACACGTATTTTAGAATTTCATTTTTGTCTTTATATTTTGTCGGCGTTGAAACAAAACCCTAATTTCATCGATTTAGTTACAGCCTCGTGCTGTCTGTCTCTCTCCGCCATTTCTGACTCGTACTTTCGTCCGCGACTGTCCAACCGACATCTAATCGACGATCGGAGCCCAGCAGAAACAGGTCACTATTTACAGATGTCGATTTTCGGCATCCGTTAATGTACTGTTGTTTCGCTGTCTGCTTTTGCGCTTTGTTTCATTTATCTGTTGATTCAGGAGTGAATTTGTGTGGCGTTTGTTGTGGATTATTGGAATTCGATAATGTTTTGAGGTCTTGGAGTGTCGGATGAGTGATTTGAGAGATTGGGAATTTGTGTCTTGTTGAAATCGCTTTTCAGAAATTTTGGTAATGGAGTGTTCTTTTAAAATAGTGTGTTATTTGTTAAAAGATTTTCAATTATAGTCATATGTTGTTTGAAGGCTGGAAGATTGTGTGGGATGGAAATGTCATGAGGATTTCGGTGGAGTGGCAGATTAGACCGTATTTCTGTAAGGCGTTAAAGTCGTTAAGTGGAGCTGCCGTGTTAGTATTAGATTTTTCGAATACTGGTCACTAGAATGCTATGTGTTGCGTTTCCTTTCTGATTTGTGATGTAGGCATTGATCACGAATACAATGATTGGATTAACTTCATGCTGTTCTTGGTTGCTGATGATGTCTTTTGTGGGGTTTAGATTGTATCTAAGCTGATGCAACATGAAATTGGGATGAGTAAATTGGGACTTAGGTGTACTGGAGTGGGTACTTCTTTGTCGGTTAAAGTAACGGTTTTTCCTCTTTTTTCTCCAATTTGCCGTTAGAATAACCGCGGTTGTGAATAAATGCCACGTGAAAGATTCACTTGCTCTCAGATTTCTGGTGATAGATTTAACATCAAAATCTACAGTAAAATGAATGGTGCAAGCTGGATGGAGATTATTCTTTTATCAAATTATCTTTGGAAAGTTGTCAATCAGAAGAGCTGGGAGATCTTATCGAAGCATTCGATAGGTAGCTTGTCGACCATTCATTAAATCGGTTGGGAGGATGTTTGGATGAGGAAAGGTTTCTTTTGTTATCCTTATTCAAAATCTTATACGGAGCAAGGGGGCAGCATTTGGAGGATGGAAAAGCACTCGGCATATCAGCTTCAGGTGACTTGATTATAAAAGAACATTGGCTTTCCAGCCTTTTAGTTCAAGTTTTATTGGAATTCAGATCAAAAATCTGGAGAGTGCTAGGGATAATTATCTTTCTGATTCTGACTAATATCAGCTGCAACTTTAGGACAAATGGGCCGACTCGTTTTTGCCTTATATGATTTGGAATAATTGACCTCTACCACTATTATGGATGAGATGAAGAAGATAAAGTTATCAGACTCGGCGATGAACCAGAATGAAGGGGTCATTTTTTTTGTTGGCCACGCCCTGTATCATCATCAGCAGGGCATCTAGCATGTGGCTGACTTTGTTAACTTCATGTTATATGAAACTCTAATGCGATGTGCCATCCGATTTGAGGCTTCAATAATGAAGGACCCTGCCCGTACAGATGCTATTTGATTGATCAAGCGTGTCGTTGACTTTTTTAATGCTTCATGTTATATGAAACTCTAATGCGATGTGACGGCCATAAGATTTGAGGCTTCAATGATGAAGGGCCCTGTCCGCATAGATGCTATTTGATTTACTGATGGTTGGTGACGCATTGAGGCGTCATGACGGCATATCTTTTGACCCGTCTATGAGGGGATCGACATGTATGTTTTGCTATAAGCTCCATACTGAGAACATATCTTTGTGTAGGTCTATTGGTGTGGTTTATGGAGGGTTTGAGTTTCTATGTGGCATTAATAGTTCTCATTTGTTTTGTTTTCTTCTGTACTAGAACCTTCTCCTACATTCTCTGCTCCAAACGTATTTTACTTTTTGTTAATCTCTGAAGTTCCTTGCTATCGATCTGCAGCACATTCTGATTTTGGAGATATGCCGCCAGCATCCAAATCAAAGTCTAAAGATAAGAGGACTGGTAAAGAACCAACAAAGGCCTCTGGAAAGTTTGCCGGACCAGCTAATGGTGATGGTATCCCATCAAGTGCGTACAATCCTCTTCTTGGGTCATTCCATTCCCTTGAAATTGAATCTTCATCATCTGCCCCAGTTATTCAGTCTGTTGGGCGTTTTCGAAGCATAGATGGAAACGGCGAGCTCAATGGGCATTCTGTCGGTACTGGAGGCGAGTTTGATGCTAACTCCAACAATGGTAGCTGGTCAGGTGAGTCAGAGGAACAAAAAGATAAATCAGCTAGTCAGTCTACGCGACAGGAATCAGTACCTGGTGCTGAGAGTGACAAGCGTGAAAAGATCCGTCAAAAGAATGAACGGAAGCACCAGCGACAAAAGGAGAGGCGTGCTCAGGAATTGCATGAGAAATGTTGTGGGTATCTTATGTCACGGAAGCTGGAACGTTTATCTCAGCAGCTTGTGGCCATGGGATTTTCTGCTGAGCGAGCAACCATGGCTCTTATAATAAATGAAGGAAAAGTGAACCAATCAGTTGCGTGGCTCATTGATGAAGGAGCTGAGGAAGCAGAGAAAGACAAACAAAGGGATCAAAATGTTGGTGCTAAAGGTAATTTAAAAATAGACATATCAGAAGAGCTTGCTCGTATGGCTGACTTGGAGGTCAGGTACAAATATTCGAAACAGGAGGTGGAGAGGGCTGTTGTTGCATGCGAGGGTGACATCGATCAGGCTGCTGAAACTTTAAAAACTCAGAAGCAAGAGCCTCCTGCTTGTCATTTAAAGCCTGAAGAAAATGGATACCTTGCTAAGACACTTCCGAAGCCCAGTTCATCAGTGAGTACAGCATCTTATCTGAGAGACGAAAAAGATTTTAACTACGCGAGAACAGTGGTCACAGCTGGAATGGTGCCCGATAACAGCAAAAATTCCGTCCAGATGCCACTGAGAAGAGCCCAACCACAGTCGGATTGGGCGAAACCACAACAAATAGTGGGTCCTGCAGCTGAGAAGAGGTGGCCCGTTCTAGGAACAAGCTCACAGGCCATCAGTCCTGTTGCTTCCCCCCTTCAGGTTTCTCAGCAACTACTTAAAGCGGAAGCTCGCCATACAGTGACAGGAGGTGAATCTAGAAGTACCCAGCAAATAGGGACAGTAAGAGAACCAGTCACTGTAATGCGGCGCCAGCAGCCCCCCAGTGCAACGGCATTTGTCGTGACAAGCATAGCAACTTCTACTCATACTACAGTGCCCAGTTGGCACACTAGCGGGGGATCTGATTTTACTAGTAATGGAGTTGTTGGGCAAAGTCCTGGTTCGAAAAGCTTCATCTCAAATAATGCGAGCCCCAATCAGTTGTACCAGCAGCAGGCTCTCGCAGGTAATAACTCCTTGGACTCAATCCTGCATGCAAAAACCAACGGTGCGCTGAGTAAACTGGCAACATCTTCGACCCTCGCCCCAGCTTCATCCCTCGGATTGTTTTCCAGCACAATGACGCCAAGCATACCATCAGGGTCATCTTCTCCTTTAGATTGGTCCAACTTTTATGACATGAGGCAGATTGATTATGCCAACATAGACTGGTCTTTGGACAGGAGCTCGGCGCTCTCACCTCCCTCCATGCAGCAGGGCGCGCTTTGGTCGGTTGGAGGTATGGGCTTGTCATCGAGAAATGGCAATCACGTACTGGAGTCTGGTAACGGTACCGCAATACCTAATCCTGGACCGATGATGCGGGTTTCTTTGTCCAACGGCTCTGGGTTAGGCATGGCAATCCCCCCAGCAGGAGCTATGGGCGAGTGGTCATCTCCGTTTGAAGAGAATGATATATTTAGCTTGCCGAGGCAGTTTGTTTCCTCTCATTCTATGTATGAAGACCGTAGAGGTCTCTGAAATTAAGACTGAAGTAAAATTGGCGAAAGTGAAAAAATTGGAATTCCATATGCTATTTCTTTTTTTTTTGGTCAGGGTCACACATTCGCTCCACGCTTCACTCTTAAGTAGTGAAAAACTTATCCGACTTTTAATCATGAAAATAATTCAGCATTGATGGTCAATCGAACTGAGTGTATGGCTGCTTCCATAGACCAAGCATTACTCTATTCTTACTCAAAAGTTTAGCCTTGTAACATAATAATTTTGAAGTTCAAAAAATGTGAACTAGAGACGCAACTTCAAAACCCAGACATCAAAACAGAGGTACTTTGAAATACCTCATATAAGAAAGGGCATAGTTAATTTCAGTCTCACAACTGAAACATGACCAAATGGAATGAGAATGAATAGCAGCAGCAGCAGGCCTTGAACTCAAGATGTGTATGCATTGTCATAAGACCTACACCATCTGAGCTCAAGAACCACATGCTGCCAGCTGCTCATTGTTAGGGTCAAGATATTTACAATTTTAAATTAGTCTAGGGTGATGTCTGATATCTTATTTTGTGGCAAATTTTGCCCATTCTAAAATATTGGAATATTGGTATGAGGTGTTGTCTAACAAACTGAGCTCTGATCCAGACCACATACAAATATACATACGCTGCTTCATTTATTATTAGACAATACTCCAACTATCAAGTGAAGACCCTGTTAGTATTAAGGCATTGTTCGAACCTCAGATACCCCCTTCTAGACTCTGTTTTAAGGTAGAGTTCAGGTTCATAATTCCCTAATGGTCGGAGTTGTGCAAACAATTAGGTTGAATGTGTGCACTCATGGATAAAACTATTCAGGTGCAGGTGCGATGATAATTGATTTCAAGCAACTCTCACAATCATCACTTGAAAAACCTGTCCCTGAAGTTTTATATCAAAGGCTCCGGCAACATGGATTGTTGAGCATCTCAAAGAAAAACTGAAAAGCAAGAACAGTGAAGAATAATAAGCAAAACTAAAACAAAACTGACTCCTTAAGGCCTCCTTAGATCTTGTTGAAGGCCACAATATCGCAGCTCTGGATGTACTCGCTGGCAGGTTCAACAGTCAGTTGCTCCTCAATGAGGCTGTCGACGGACACGAGATCATCAACGATTGTCATCATGATGGTCATTTTCTTGATTCCATATCCAACCGGAACCAGCTTTGCTGCAAGTCAGATTTCAAAAAATGAAATAAAAGGTTACCAGATAAGTCAACGAGATAAACATTCTCCCCGATTCGGAGCAGAGTTAGAATTTAGGGAGATACTTACAGGCACCCCACAGTAGACCGGGCATCTCGATGCTGCGAACAATCTCTTCCAACTTCTTCATGTCAGTCTCGTCGTCCCAAGGCTTGACATCCAGAAGAACTGATGACTTGCCACCTAGGAACATGCAAAACAGCGAGTCCCGGTTAGCAGAAAATCCAGAATTGAGATGCACAGGAACAGGACATATTAATGAATGAACCTCAATTAAAAGACTCATGCGTTTAAGTATCTAAAACTACTGTCTTAGCGAAAATTTATTACATCAGTGCGGAAAGTGAATGAGGAATGGAGAGACTTACTCTCCTTCTTCTTGGCCGAGGCCTTGACAGAAGCCTCCCTCTCCTCCGCAGCCTTCTTGTCCTCCTCAGTCTCATCACCAAAGAGATCCAAGTCATCATCATCCGCCTCGGCAGCCTACAAAATCCATTAGCCACAACACATCAAACCTCCAGTAAATAACATCAGACGCCCCCAAATGAAACCCAAGCCAGAATCCACAGTCACACTCACCTCAGCCGGCTCCACAGCAGCAGCAGCAGCTGGAGCCGCAGCAGCAGCCGAACCGCCGATTCTAACACCAGCAGCTTTTCCAGGGAAGCTACAAAATCATTAAATAACATACACGAATCAAAATCGGCAGCTGCCATGTGATAGATCAATGTAAGCATAATACTGACAAGCTACAGTAGCAAATTGTAGGAATTGGAAGGAAGCTGGAACCAACCTTGCAGCTAGGTGGGATGAAACGCCGTCGTACCACCTGCTGGCGTTCGGATAAGCACCGTCAGGCTTCCCTGAAAGAGCTGCGTACACCTTGATATCATCCTTGGTCAGATGATCCCTGAAACCACCATGCGGGACACAAAGATGAGAACTTCACGACACCCAATTCAATCCAGACAAAACCCATCACCAGAAAAGAGCACAAAAACGAATTGGGATGTCTCGTAAGCGTAGATCTGAGTTTAAGCTGAGTTACCCGGATACGTAGGTTTTTCCGGCGAGGAAGTCCTCGAGGGCCTTGAGGCCTGACTCGGCGTGGAGATCTTCGAAGGAGACAGCCATTGGTCGATGGAGATGTGGCTTGCGGTCACGCGCACGCAGCAAGAGGGGCAGATCGGCTGGAAGCTCGCAGAGGAAGATAGAAGACTGATTGCCGAAATGCGTGTTATTTATAGAAGCCGTTCTCGAAGCCCTTGAAAGATATTTTCATAATTTGGGAAAATTTGAAAATAGGGATATCAATATCTCATTTTAAAATTATTATCATTACTTCACATTTTAAAATTTAAGATCATATTTTTTATATATTAATTAAACTTCTAATACACTCTATAATGATTATTTATAAATTATAATAAAATATATAATTAAAATATATTTTTGAGCACACACTTTGCATTCATTTTATTAAAATGATATAATTTTAAATAATTATTTAGTTATAATTTATAAATAATAATTTGGGAAAAAATCCAAAAGAAGTTCTGAATTACCATCGCTTACCCAATACAGTCCGAACTATCACGATTTCAAAAAAGTGTGATGAAAAAAATTCAATCTGATTTGGGATGATGCTTAAGATCAGTTTGTTTAATTTCTTAAATATAATTGATCTATAAAATTTGTTGAAATTATGGATGGTTGAGTACGAAAAAATATCATTTTCTTTATGTGCGTAAAATGATATTTTTTTAATAACCAAAAAAGTAGTTTTCACAAACAAATCTAGTCTTATAATAATATTAGTTTATGAATATAATAAAAAAAATTATTTTAGAAAGTCAGTCCAATTTTTTTCATCGCATCATTTTCGAAAATTGTGATAGTTCAGACCGTAATTCGTTAAATGATAATAGGTGAGGATATTTTTGGTTTTATCCATAATAATTTTATGATCTCGTTTGTTGGTGGCCATTCTTGTTTTGAACTTGTATTCCATCTGGGTTTTCAAAGCAAAGTGGTGTGAGCAACAGCAGAAGCCAGGCTCAGGTTTAGCCCATCATGTCATTGTCGCTTAATGATGCTTGCTTGGGTCTGGAGATTTCTCTCGTCTCTTTAGCATTTGTTTCTGAGCTTCAGTAAAATCGATGCACTCATATTCACTGCTGGTGTTTCCCTGTGATAATTAATTGTCCCAAGTGGAGCTTCATTATGCTCTACTCTTCTTCAAGTGGGGTTGCTTGGTGAAATTGTGGCGTCTAACAGGAACTGTGATTGCAGAAATGGGCGATCTGCAGAGCTTGTATTGGCTTAGAAGAGATTATTGAGCGTAAGGATCATCTGCAGTGATGCAAACCTGTGGGTAAAGTACCCCTTCAGAGCTCAAGATTAGCTGAAGGATCACCTTTAAGATGCTCCACCATTACATAGATTAGCTTATTGTTACATCCTACATCGATTGAGTGGGAGATCCTTAACTTTCTTATTTGGGGCTAAAGATTTTTTACTTAGCTTCGAGGTCTTTCGGGCAGTGGCGGAGCCAGAAAATATTTTTTGAGGGGGCAAAATTACATAATCAAAAATTTGGGTTGAATTTGGGGGGGGGCAAAATTAAAAATTTCGTTGAAATTATACATATAAATTTATTTTTTATATATATAAATTTTTTTTTACTCTAGTCAAAAGAATTTTAGGTGGGATTCGGGGGGCGGCTGCCCCTTTTGCCCCCCAGTGGCTCCGCCTATGCTTTCGGGTACAAATTCGCGAAATGAGACAACGGGTTCAACTCATCATACATCCCTTGAACATACCACTTTGTGTATTCTTCCACATGTTAACTGCTCTTTGTTTATCTACTGGTCACTTTCTAGCCACATTTACTGGACAAATTAAGATGATGAGGCCGAGATTTAAAAAAAAATTTGACCATTTTGTGACCCTTTTTGATAATTTTTTCCAACCAAATTGCAGCCGATATGTTTTTCCAGCCAACTTTTATTTATTTATTTTTCAGTATTATTTTTCAGTCATTTTTAGAGAATTTAAATTTCCAGAAATATTTTCCTAACAATATATGGTTTTTCAGCCAATTTAATTTTTCGACCCGTTCGTGTCCATTTTGCGGCAAAAACTAATTTCCAGCTTATGTCAGCTTTTCGTCAAATTGCTTGAATATCCCACCAGTTTCATTTTCGGTCAACATTATAAATTATTATTTTTTGTTGAAATTCAAATTTGAAATTCCAATTTCAAAATTTGAAATTCCATATTTAATATTAAAATTTTATTTGCAATTTGCAATTTTAATTTCATTTAGATATAATTTTAATTTAACATTTATTCATTTTACAGACACTTTCAAACCAACTTTATTTATTTATTTATTTTATAGTCTTATTTTTCAGTCAACCAATACATATTCAATATATTTATAGATTTGCGCCATTTTTTACCACTTAAGCCACACTTTTACAACTTGGCCACTGGTTGAAATAATTTACTTTAACTAATACAATAATACAAAGAATTAATCTGATTAAATCCGCGGCTGAACCAGTACACATTATCGATTCAATCAAAAAATTAGGAAACTGAGTTCATGATTGATTTGATCTCCGGTGGTTTTAATAACTATACAGAAAATTGACACATAATTTGTGACCATCTTCCATTTAATTTTAACAGACAAACTAATTAGCAAATTAGTATATAAGCTTGCATTTTTAATAGCTGAAGGTTTGACGAAAATGAATTCGGACGTATCTAGAGCTTACATTTTATGCTTAGCAAAGCTTAGACGCGTGAACTATGCTATTTTTCATAATTCCTTTTCGGTGTCTAAGGCTGTGTTTGGTTTAGGGAAGTTTCATGTGAAGGAAATTAGAAAGGAAAATATAATGGAATCAAATCCTTCACTGAATTCATTTCACTTTTTTATTTTTTTTTGTTTATCATGAAAAATATGAAAGGAAACGTCATTTTCTATTGTTATAAATTAAAAAATTTCATACAACTTTCTATCAAATTTTGTTTTCCTCAAATTTTCCATCTGAACCAAACAAATAATTTCTTAAACTTTCCTAAACCAAACAAAGCCTAAGTCAGTGAAACTTCCACAGTCTGCGTGTAGAGAATTGAAAGAGAGATGAAGATGAAGTTCTTTCTTTCTTTCTTTTTATTATTTTTTTTGAATTCATGATAATACTTAATAACATTCCATTTTCAAAGAACTAGTTTGGCAGCCTGTTACCTGTGTACTTATATGAATACTTGTGTGCCAAATTGAGGAACTGATTTCTCTTCAATCTCCAGATGAAGTACTCTGCGAAGATGGAGTGTATCTCTTTGCTTTCAGACTGAAGCCACGCAAGGCCCATCTGAAGGCTCTGGCTGGAACCTCTAAAGTTGCATTGTGGATCAGCATTATCCTCCTCTGCCAATAAATCCTATCAGTTGCACCAACAAGATGTTGACTTAGTGATCTTGAGTGTTGTCTAACAACCTCAAATTCCTGGGTTGTTAGACAACACTCAACAAGTTACTGTCAGGTGAAGCTACAAATAGGAAAAATGAAGATTGAGACACAATAAGGTGTTCATAGGTTGCAAGTACCACCCAACAAAGCAAGCATCAAAACAGAAACAGGTACATCTCTTCAAATTACTGGTCTTTCTCGAAACTCTTTTTTGTTTAAGAATTCATAATTGGAAGTAGAGAAACTCTAGGTCCATGAGGTGATAGGTCACTTGGCCATCATGACTTTAACAAACTCCTCGTAGTTGATCTGGCCATCGCCATCCACATCAGCTTCACGGATCATCTCATCGACCTCCTCATCAGTTAGCTTCTCGCCCAAGTTTGTCATGACATGGCGGAGTTCAGCAGCAGAGATGAAGCCGTTCTGATCCTTGTCAAATACCCTGAAAGCTTCCTTGAGCTCTTCCTCGGAGTCGGTGTCCTTCATCTTCCTCGCCATTAGGTTGAGAAACTCAGGGAAGTCAATTGTTCCGTTTCCATCAGCATCGACCTCGTTGATCATGTCCTGCAGTTCAGCTTCGGTAGGGTTCTGCCCAAGCGACCGCATCACAGTTCCGAGCTCTTTCGTTGTGATGCAACCTGCAGAGGATGTTACAATGTCAACATCATTGAATTACAATAGACCAATCACGTATTTATTCCTTAAAGCTTCAAATAGAAAATAATGACAATTTGTGCCAAAACTCGTAAAATAACTAAACATAACGAATTAGCCACAGCAAGATGATAACCAGCAAACAAATACCAAACCAAACATTCTTTGTGGAAAAGGCAACGCACTTCAAACAATTGACATAACAGAACATATGCTACAACTATACGACAGATAACATTAACCAAAAAGCTTTCCGTTTTTTTCGTTATTAATTACTTTGCAAACTAGCCTAATTTATCATGTTACCTCAGATGGTGAAGTGGGGCTCTTATAACCATATCTGAACGCAAATGACCAACTACTACAAATAAAGCATCCTTGAAGGGTTCTACCAAAAACATGAAGCTTTAAACAAATGCTAGTGAGACGTATACAAGCACATGGCACCTCCTGATCTACACCGCTTTATTAAGAAATCTAACGGCTACTGTATCTGACAGAGGCATGAAACCACATGAACACAGCATAATGTTTAACATGGACAGTTCACCGCTTCTCAACCACCAAGCTTCCTCACCCTAACAGCAAGCCAGAAACACATGAAAACAAAATACACACAGTCCCATTTTATCCGAGCTTAAACACAGATCCAACTCATTCTGCCAGATCAAGAACCTTAGAATCATCAAATCACCTGACAAGAACAAACACTCGCCATCCCAAAAGTCAACCGGCAACAAGTCGAGCATGATTATAACGCATCAAATCAAACACAAAACGAAAAAAAAAAAAAAAATTCGCGTAATCTCCAAAACGCATTCGATTCAGCAACCATGCCAAAAATCCGAACACATAACCGACGACTAGCTACGACAAATCCAGATCTACAGAACCAGTCCCAAGCAGATCCCTAACGTAAAACAATTTTTTAAAAAAAAAAAAAACTGAAAAAATTGAATTTGGAGAAATAAAGGAGATCGAACCATCGCCGTCCTTGTCGAACAGGCTGAAGGCTTCCTTGAACTCGGAGATCTGGTCGTCGGTGAGTTGATCGGCCATTTTCGTCTTCTCTCGATTTCGATGCGGAGAGAAAAAAAATATCAAAATACTTTTCAGAAATCCAAAAAAGGAACACAAATGATTATTTATAGTACCGTGTAGTGCGCACCGTCGTCTGTCCCGTAGCCGATAATTTCTCGTTTTATGCCACCGCGGTTGAAATGACCATTCTGACCTTGTCAAAACACAACCAGGCACACCGGCCAATCTCATTTATTTAATACCCGACTCTCCATGTATGCTTGATGAAGATGAGAACATGATTGCGAAGTTTTGTAAAAAGATTTGTGTCAGAGTTGAATGTGTTTCAATTTAATGTGGAAATAAGTTTATAGTAATTTGACATCGAAACGTTTCGTCTGTACAGAATAATTTATGAAAAAATTAATTATCACGTTTCAAATATGAAAACATGGTAATATGTATATATTAAATATTCAGAATAGTTTATTATCACATTTTAGAGTTGGAAGCGAGAAAATATGTTATATTTAATATTTAATGTATACTTTGTTATCACGATATGGGCCATCATATGATGGTAAGTCAACGAAAGTCGGCTATCTCGAGTGGGGGGCGATTTCATTCATTGAACTTAAGATTTTAAACCTTTGAGTCATGATCTTTGCTGTCATGAATTGTCACTTTCAGACTAATGATATCTTGATAGTCAGTAGCCATAAAACAAGTGTGAGCGAGAATGTCAAGATTGAACTAGATACTCAGACAATTCCACTCATGATACGTAAGTCGACGAGGATGTAGACAAGTCGAGTATGAAAGGATGTCACAAATTGGCCCTTTGATTAGACTTGATAGTTGTAAACTATCAATCATGATAGATATATGTAAAGCATCAATCATGATAGTTAAGTAGACGAGAAAGTCGACATGTCAAGTGAGGGAGGATGTCACTGGATATACAAAGCCTAGAGGTCTGTTCTTGACCTAATGATATTTTTGTAATTATTGAGATTGAACTTTCACGAGGTCATATGGAAAATTGGATGATTGATTAGAAAACTAGCCCTTAATACGAAAATGATATGTGAATCACATAAATCAAATAAGTGATTGTCTCTAAAAAGCTAGTACGTAGATAGTGGTTATTTTTTTCTTAGAGAAGTGGGAAAAACTCCATTAGCTCTTTATGAGGAGTGATGATGAGTTTGGCTACCTTCGAGTTAACTACTCGAATGCAAATTCTAAGTGAACCCAATTCATGGGAGACGGGCGAGGCCATAAGGTGTCGACCTTATAGACATCATTAAAAATGGGCGCGAGGCCATGACAACACACAATGAGTCACCGGTCCAAGATAAGCGTACGATGATCCTTTTCCCCCTCAGATGTTGAGCATAAAAAACTGAATGAATCCTCAAAAAGAATTTCATTTGATGGAATATGAGAATTAGAAGGTAAATCGAGAAGAGACTCTTGTGCATTAGGTGAAGGGCGCGACTAGACGAAATCACGAGATGCATCATATAAACTATCAAATATCCGAACTGAATGAGATGTGTGACTATTTATAGAGATTATCTCACGAGTCACTCGATGATGTCTGGTTAACGATAATCTTATATAACTCTCAAGATTCGGATAAATTTAGAGACCTCTACGCACTGAGAATGTTGGCTTTGATAAAGAAATATCTGTCCGTCACATGATTTTCAATCTTTCAAAGTGCGTAGAAAAAGTAAAAAATTAAATTATTAAACTGGGATCGTAACGCTTAGCAGCCCACAAACTTTACCACTAGACTATCTTTTAGAGTTGTCATATATAATATAACTTTATTTTAACAATCGATAGTATAAACATAAAAAAATACTCAAACTCCCTATCACGTTAACATCATCTGACCACTCGACCACCATTACCATAACCTATATATATAATATAACAATTGACTAAATATAATCATACATCACACGTAATTGGACCGATAATTGAACCAATTTAACCGGTCAATTGAACTGGAAATCGGATTGCGCGACGACTGAAATTCCAAGCCCTAAAGTTTCATGGTGTCCGAAAGAGGCAACAAAACCCAGATAAATATCCAACAAAAATCCCAATCGAAACCGCCAAATCCGCACACTTCTCTTCTCAATAATCCAAAATTTTATCCACTCAACGACCCCATTTCCAAAACCCATTTAGTAAGCGG
>NQLW01000081.1:1514530-1558745 GCA_002312845.1 Kalanchoe fedtschenkoi
TAGGAACGCCGACGCTCATAAAGTGAAGTTTGCTGAACGAGTGAGTTCCTCTCATCAGAATATTTGTTAACCAATAAGCACGAGTGAAAAACAAAAGGGTAATTAGCCTGGAAAAAAATTCAGATGGATGCATAAAGTAATTAGAGTCATAAAATGAACCTTTTATCACTTTTCGTCGATGGTTTTGTGCTAGAGATTTGATGAGCTTCTGGTGCTTGTAAAGTTTCATCATGATATTTATTTTTATGTGAAGGAGTTTTATGCGCTGAAAAAGCGGTGTTCCGGGCAGGAGGGGAACTCTCTGAAGTGCTTCTGTTTGGTCGCTGTATATATCAACACCTTAGTGCTTTTATCCATTTTCTTTTTGAAATTTTCTTCCATGCTACTTGATACAAGAGAATTTCAGCAGTAGGTTGTAGCCTCAGGCCGCAAAGGAAACCTAACTCATGATTGCAAATACGCTTGCTCATATGGTATTATTTTTAAATTTCCAGGTCAAGAAGGAAGATAAGAATATAAGAAGAACGGTTTTGAAAAGTATCGTGGGCACGCTTGACCTCAGCATTCGTCAATATTTCAGTGGGGAAACCTATCCAGGGGTACACCTGAATATGATAATTAGTATTCAGAAAAAAATTGGCCCCCCCGAACTTCACATAACACTGGTCTCTGGTATGTGCAGGAAATCAAAAGATCGACGGCCCTTTTTGCTGCTCCAAAGCCCTTCGATGCACATAAGTATGCATATATTTCAAATGTCGTTGTGTCAAAATATGCAAGACGCCAGGGAATAGCAACCAATATGATTCATCTGGCTGCAGATGTTGCCAGCTTCACTGGTAAGATACTAACAGAGCTCGACTCCTCCTGCACTTTGCAACTGTTACAAGTTATTCACTTAAATGCGGCGTGAATGGTTAAAACTTTTTCTCCGTTCCTTGTGTGGCTAATTGAACAGGAATGAAAATGCTGTTTGTACATGTAAATGCTGATAACACACCTGCTCAGGACCTGTACAGGAAGTGTGGATTAAAGGTAAGACCTTTACAGCACACGCAGGATCTTTCTGTAGTGTTTTAATGTGAATCTTGAGCTGCCGTTGCCTTTGACCGAAATGGCCGACTATGTGACTTATCGTGCAGTTTTCGTTCTCTGCCTCGCCTCAGCCTTCGAAAGATGACAAGCTTCTCATGTACATGGAATTGTGAGGGATGAACTGCTCGCTTGATATTTTTCCACAGCGTAGCCCGTGCATATGCACAGACCACAGATTCAAGATATCTCGATGTTGCAAAAGGCAATGTATAGGCATACAGCACACGAAAAGCTTCGAAAGACTCGCATTGTTTCCTTGTACAAGTTGTAAGCACTCGACAATCTTTTACCAGCCCTGCAATTCTGGGGGTGTCTTTCGAGTTGCGACTCAGGAATGCAAAGCGTGATGTGGTGTGTTACAAAACTATGGATGGCGACTTATGTTTCTGTATGAAAGGATCAGTCAGGTTCACAGCACAGTCTGAGGAATTATCATAGTCGATTGCTATACAAACAACCTACGTCTGAATCAGTGTACTGCTGACAGGAAAAAAAATGGATCTTTCTGAGAAGTGAAGTTTGAAAAAAGTGACTTCTTTATAACCCACAAATTCATCCACAGATTTGTCTATGACGAAATCAAACTGGATTATTGTATTCTGATTTTTAATTTTTAAAAATAAAAAATCGGAAAAAACATAATTAAGTTATTTTTAGGTACAAAACATGAACAACCCACGTGTGAGTGCCTAATGGTCCGACTGAAACGACAGCGTGTTAAACTGCAGGCGTACCAATTGGTCGCAGACCGCAGTAGCTGACGACGGTTTGGTTTCTCCGATCTCTATCGAGAGAGGACAGGCGCGGCTGCTGATTGCTGCAGCTCTGGCGAAGAAGAAGAAGCTGAGAACGGTTGACGAGTCGATGCTTAGCCGCGCCGTTCAGCCGGAGGCTCCAACCGAACTGGAGCTGCGGTTGGAAAAAGAGCTTCGTTCGGCGTACGAAGCCGAGATGTTAGAAGAAGGGGGAGCCGCCGTGGATGAGAGCGAAGAAGCCAAATCGAGAAATGGGGTGGGGGAGGAAGCCCTAAAGGAGGCATCTTGTGATCGAAGCGCGGGCGAAGGAGATTACTTCGAGAAGCTTCTAGAACAATTCACGAAGGAGCAGCTGGCGGCTTTGATCAAGGAAGCTGTCGGTAGCCATCCGGAGCTGAAGGAGCGTGTGAGGGAGATAGCGGACGCGGATCCGGCGCAGAGGAAGATCTTCATTCACGGGTTGGGTTGGGATACGACGTCGGATAAGCTGGTTGCAGCGTTTGGGGAGTTTGGGGAGATTGAGGATGTGAAGGTGGTGGTGGATAGGGTCACTGGGAACGCAAAGGGGTATGCTTTCTTGCTGTTTAAGAGCAGGAGTGGCGCTAAGAAGGCGCTGGAGCAGCCGCAGAAGCGGATCGGGGCGCGCTTGGCCTCCTATCAGCTGGCATCAGCTGGGCATGTGAAGCAGCAGCATTCTGTAAGCAGTGACAAGCAGGCCAAGTATTTTCCGCAAGCAGCGGCGCAGGTTGGGTCAGGAGTTGGCGCATGGGATCCTGCCGTTGCTAACCAGGCTTTGAGTGCTTTGATAGCTGCGCAGCGAGCTGGCCTCAGGGCTGACCATTTGTCGAGCGGTTTTGGTAGTGCGCCTGTGCTGTCGAATCAACCAGGCTCGGCTGTTGTGAACAGTGCAGGGTATGGTAGCCGAGCTGTTGCTGCTTTTGCGAATCAGCAGGCTGCGCTGAGTGGCTATCCGAACCTCCAACTGGGGCAGGACAGTCGAAATAGGCCTTCATACTTGCTGAACATGAACGGCGGACCTTACGTTGGTCGCTAGGTGAGTGCAACAGTTTTCATATGACATGTTTAAAGTTTTTGCTTCATATCCATCTTATTGAACAACCTTCGATTAGGATGATGAGGAGAGCTCTGTGAAACCTGCAAAAAATTCGTGTAAATATGTGCAACACTTTTGAAATTTCCTGATGCCGTGTCTAGTTATTTTTTGTTCCCCTTTTACCTAGAAAATATGTTCATTTGCGTGTTGGCGCGGCACTTCAGAGAACATTTAGGAATTATCCGGGAATTTTGCTTCCTTTATTTAAAAGGTGTTGATCACTGTAAGTAGCTTAAGTTCTACGTAGCCCAATGATGCTCTAATGTTGATCATCATATATATATATATAGTTGGGCTCTCCACATATAGTCATTTGGTTTTGAGTCTGGATACAAATAATCTAACATGATATCTAAACCCTAACTGATAAGTTCCACATCGTACAATGATGCTCCAATGTTGATCTTCATATATAGTTGAGCTCCCAACGCATAGTCCATTGATTATCAGTGTGGTTACAACTAATCTAACATGGTGTCAGAATGGATTTTCGGCGCACCCTTCTCGTATAAAGTTGGAATCCCTACTCATTGTCAGTTGGTTTGATTTTGTGTGTGGATCCCACTAATATAATAAAAGGTTTGTTCTTAATAGTCTACCATGATTTTTGATGTATGAGAAAGTTACATATTTGCTAGTGACACAAGGTTTCATTCATCTCAATTAATGCCACCATTTCCTTGGCCTGTCATGAACTCCTGCTCTTCGAGTCCCGAATTCATGATCACAATCGCCATTCATCAAACTCGCACTCACATTTTGAATTGTGTTTTGGTTAAATAGTTGATACCTGTTTTTGGATTGGACTTGTTTATTTGGACTACGGTTTATGCTTGCTTGATTTTGTTGGATGCTCAATAGAGTTGAGTTTGACCTTTGTGATGGTTGAAAATATATATCATGTGTCTTCGTGTATGAAATGCGCTTTGGAAGTTTGGCTTTTATTGGATCATTGGTGCATGTTTTCTGCAATCTCCTTAATAGTCTCTCCACTTCGTCAATTAATTTGTTCATTGATCTCCTCTCGCAGCTTGATCTGACATTGCTTTTGTTCGGCCATCCATCGCCTTGTGGAAGTGGAAGATCAAGTCTCATTTTGAAATCCCATGATGTGGGATGATCTTTGTATGACTTTGTATCTCTCCCACGACTCATACAGATTCTTCATGATGAATTGCCTAACAATATGAGTTGAATTCTTAGCTGACTTGTCTTCTTAGATGTGAAGAATCGTTGTAGGAATGTCCTTGTCAACCCCTTTAGACTGTCACTTTATAAGTTTATTACAAATTGTGGCTAAATGTGCATTGGGGTTTTCTGCAGAGGCGCTCTGAATTGGTAGTTTTGAATCAAGTATAGCAGTCTGTGACTTGATCTCAAAATTATCCACCATTGAAGCAGGTGCTGGAATTGGTGATTGATATCCTTGGGTATTGGGTTTTAGAAAGGGACTTGAATTTTCACCATTGGTTCTTGAATTCATGGATTCAATTTTTTTTTTGGGTGACTAAGGGTCGCACATCCCTTCACTTGTGGGTTAGCTCTTGCACACCTTTAATATACTCATGTTCATTTGATACTATTAGAATTTAAACTTAAGATCTGAGTATTATCCCAGACCAACCAAATCTGTCGGTAAGTCATGGTTTCAGTCTTGACCAGCCAAGCTATTGAGAAATTGTTGCGCATAATGAGTACTTGAATCCAGAAAAAAATATTAGATAGATCAATTATCAAAAAATTATATTGTATGAGTGTACATGTTGTATATTTACAGTTTCAGAGAATTAATTTTAATTTTTTGAATGTATATTATGAACAATTTTGAATCACACAATCCAAAATAACACATAAATATAAGTAAAAAAAATTTACTGGTGTAAAAAAATTTACGGGAGTCACCTGACCCCGCTAAACAAAGCATGGATCTGCCATTGGTCGTGGTTAGAATTTGTATCTGAACTTTCAAGATTCGCCGAGCCACCAAATCCTTGTGTTTAATACAACTTTTTGGGTTTTCCTGGTGAACCCTTTGCAGAAGAAGATAGATAAGTTCACAATCTCATGCAGCCAAGTAAGCTGAGCAAACTGCCATCTTGTCGTGGTTAGAATTTGTATCTGAACTTTCAAGATTCGCCGAGCTTGCTTCATAAATTGACCCACCCACAAAGCTGCCAGATGCGCATAGCAGAAGGGAGCCACCATGCCAATAAGCGCCACAGAGTTAGTATCATCTCATAGTATGTGAGTATCAAGTTCACAAAACAATACAGACAAAATGTCAGTTAGTACCAAATAGATTGTTTGCCAACAGAAATGGCAATTGTACAATGTACTCCTCCCGCAGCTGTGAAGACAGAGTGATATGGAATAAGAGAGTTTAGATATGTATGTCCAGACAAGAAGCAAAACTACGAAATGGTTGTCGCAATAGAATGTTCCAACTTAAAAAAAAAATGTAAGCTAGATAAGAAATTGTACATAATAACATCATTTAACTAATTATATTTTAGTGTTTTAGGGTTAGGATTAGGGCATAGTCCTATATACCCTAAAACCTAAAAATCCTAAAAAACTAACCTAAACCCTCAAATCTGAAAACTCGAAACCCTAAATATCTAGAAACCCAAAAAAAAACCCTAAAGACACCTAAAACCCTTAGAATCTTACAACTTTAACACCCTAAAACCATATAAATCTAACACCCTAACAAACTAGAATCTTATGACCCCTGATATCAAAAGAAAGAGCAGCAAAAGTTGTTTTTTTTTTGTTCGATCCCTTACCCAACTTATATCATGTGTCGCCTCATATTTTTTTCCCTTAAAAGAATATGATACAAACTGTTATAAGAGAGTACCAGAAGCTGCAATCAAACTGCACAATTACCTGAGGATTATTTGCTCTAGTTTGCATTTTGACGATTCCAAGAATTTCATCAGAGCCTCCCTGAAATGAAAGGAAAAATACGTTGTTATTGGTAACCAGAAAAAGGAGCTCGGACTTCAACCTTCCATACATACTACATTGACACACGACCTACCGAGGAAGACCATCCTCGTCAGAATCAGAATTTGGCACTGGTTCAAACAGTGAGTCAGCCATTTCAGCCCTGAGAGATATGGTGGACGCAGATGCCCTGCACTGAGAGATAAAGACACCACTTCATGGAGGTCACAACCTGAAAAAATATACTTTACTTTTAAAGTTCACTCAAAAAAGGGAAAAACCAAACATTTCAAAAAATAATCTTCAATTTTTTGTTATACCAGAAGTAGAGAATCACAAATCTGTACCTGTGTCACCAGTAATCTCCACAAGAGCAGCTTCCATTCTTGAAATGATGAAACCTGTGAATATCTCTGACAATAATTTCTCTGTTCAGAAGTCTGGAGGTATACTTGATGAAGTCATGGCAATCGCAACAAACCCGCAGATTCTTCATCACTCGAATAGGCGATCCGTGGCCGGCGCTCATTATACCAAACGCTACGGCAAGCTTCTCGCTGTGATGTCTCAGAAAGGCCTCCGCCTGTTCTTCCTCGACATCTTGAGTTACCATTATCACATTAGGCGAGTAACCTATTTCCTTCACACCAGCGGTTAAGGACTCTAAACGGGACAATATGGCAGCGTGTTGTGGATGTGACTGATTTCCTGCGGAAAATATATGGACTTGGTTTTTCAGCTGGATCCATGACTGCCCGGGTGGCTTCTCAATCCCCTTTTGCTTCATCGAAGTCCTAATCTCGTTAGAATCCTCCCACCTTTCTTCGTTGGCACATAGGTTGGATAACATGACTAAAGCCCCGGAATCAGCTGATTTGAGCTTCACCAGATGATCTGTGACCAGCTTGGCCATCTCAGAGTTCTTGTGGAATCTGCAAGAGGAGAGCAAAGCGCTCCAGGCTGCAACCGAACCAGACATATCATTTTCATGAATGAATCGCTTAGCTTCTCCAAATCGATTGGCTCGACCATACAAATCAACCATACAAGTCAGGTGTTCAGCTTCGGGCTTGATGCCATAAACATCCATCATCATATGGAAATATCTGCAGCCGTCTTCCACCAGCCCAGCATGAATACAAGCAGTTAGAATACTTACAAAGGTGACAGCATTCGGTTTTACACCCTCCTTAATCATGGAATCGAAAAAATGCTTGGCCTCCAGCCCATCCCCATTCAGAGCGCAGCAAGATATCATCGAAGTCCACAACACAACATTCCTGTCATGAGTCTGTCGGAAAATCAAATGAGCGTCATCTGAGCTTCCACACTTGGCATACATGTCAATCAACGCGCAAGACATGGAAACATCAGGCCTGTAACCAAGCTTTACAGCATATGCGTGAATCAGCTGCCCAAACTCCAACCTCCCAGAATCAGCACAAGCTGATAAGATGCTCGTCAGGATAAACATATGCACCTCGAGTTTACCACGAACCATATTGCAAAATGTCTCAAGAGCATCCTCCCATCTGCCGTTCTGAACACATCCGGAAACCATGGAGCTCCAGGCAGCTGCGTCCATTATGTCTTCTTCAAGCCTGTAATTTTTCAATGTCATGTCACGAGAAGTATGGCCGAATACTAACGAAGCTGTTGCAGTCTCATCGCACTTACTGTACATATGAACGAGTGAATTGACAACAAACCCGTCGGTGTGATTCTGACATCTTAAAACCTGAGCGTGAAGTTGTTTACCCAAGTCCAAATCCAATAACTTCGAAGCCAAAATCAGCGCCGTCGACAGGGTCACTGTGTTGAGCGCCGGACCAGCTACCATCATCTGATATAATGCCTTGAGAGCGATAGCTTCAGCCCCGTTTCGAGTTAACCCATCTATGACGGTGTTCCAGCTCCCAACGTCCTTGCAGGGCATTATGCCAAACAGTTGAAGAGCTTTCTCATTATCTCCTACCTGAAAACACCCACCAATCACAATGTTCCAAGAAACCGGGTCTCTCACTTTCATCATCTCGAACAACCTCAACGCAAAATTAAGAGCGCCGCATTTCACATACAAGTCGAGAACCGAATTCTCCAACACAACATCGAAACAAACCCCAGTAGACAACATCCACCCGTGAACCGCCTTGCCGACACGGACCTGGTTAGCTCTGGCGCAGCACTTCAAAACACTCGACAGAGTGAACTGATTGGGGCAGGACCCCTGAGCTTGCATCTGGCTAAAGAGCGGTAGAACTGTTTTGAGCAGCCCCTTTTTGGCGAAACCTGATATGAGGACGGTCCAGGTGCGCACGTCTCTATCAGGCATTTCGTCGAACAGCTTGTGGGCGTCGTCTAATAACTGATGCTTCACGTAGAGGTGCAGCAGGTGGTTTAGGGAGCTTAGATGGGTGAGTGAGCAGTTGCGGACCAGCTTGGCGTGGAGTATGGCGGGGGCGGAATAGTGACGGAGATGTTTGAAGATGAAGGCCTTCATACAAAGCAGAGATCTGCTGCTCCATCGCATATTTTGAATCAATGTAAGTCAGAAAATTACTTGCACTGCAAACTTTTTAAATTTGAAGTAATTTTTTTTTAAAAAAAATTCAGTTAACTTCTTTAATTTGAATTGATTACTGGATCATAATTTTTTATGTATTATGATAATGAAATAATTAATTTTTTATATTTTAAGAATAATGATAATATTAAATATGTATTAAAATTATTAAGTGACAATATAAATAAATATTAGTTAATTGACAAATAAAAGTGGGTAGAGAGAATAAATATTAAAATGAATAACTGACAATTATTTTAAACTATTTTATTATATAAAATAGATTTTCTCAAAAAACACATAAATTAGACATGTTTGGAAGAATATTTTTTATTTACAAATTAAGCGGCACCGCACATTAAATTTTGAACACAAACTATCGATTAAAAAATATTAATACTAGTGGTGAAGTAAATTTACTAAGCATATGATTAATTTTTTGTTGTTAATTTCACACAAAAATAAAATTAATAGATTATTACTAATGAAAAATAATATTTTTATTGATTATGATAATGAAATATAAATATAAAAAAATTTAAATAAGTGACAAATAAATATATTTAAAAACAAAGACAGAGCGCGTATGATACAAAAACAGTTTTGAAATACAACACCATATGAACATATTGAAGTCAGATTTTCACTTCCAATGGATGAAATAATAACTTCCAAGCACTAGAAAAACAGAGGTTGCCGGCGCCAGAAACACCATGAACCCCTTTTTTTGAGGATTCTGTCTTTTTTCACAACCAATAATAACGTAACCTTCTTCTTCCGTTCAAATACTTGTAAAACAATTATACTTCATAGAAAAAGTGTACGTACAATATTTTCTGGTGGGATTATATCATAAACTAAAAACAAGTTCAAGGCTAAAGTTAACCAACACCTTACTAGTGTATTGAAAAGCCGATATTCCACAAAAGAGATCAAAAACTAGGAAGCTGGGGGACAAGAGGAGGCGCGGTCATCCCGCTGTGGCTGGATGTTGTGTCAGAACACTGCTCGAAGCTGGGGATACACACTACTGTTTGATCATGATGAAAGACCAGAATTCTCCCTCTGCTGCAACTTGTGCGCATCTATAAGAAGCTACCCACGTCTAGTTCCACTAGCGAACACGGATCGGGGATCTTGAAGTTGTTCAATACCTGTTGATGAAAAAACAAACAAACTGGATTATTAGAACAATGAGTGAGCATGATATTTACACAAGGGGTGGCAAATTCAAGTGAAATCATCTGATGCGTAGAACTAGCGGAACTTTGGACAAAAGGGTCTCATTTCATGAGGCAGCCATCAACATCCATTGTTCAAAGTGTATAGTGGATCAATGAGAAAATGAATATATAGTGCCTATAATAATACCAGGGGAAAAGCTGTAGCGGTAATGACAAAATGTATGGGAAAAGGGAAAATATATGAGATGGTCCAAATGGAAATTGCACTTATCGAGAATGTGGCTTTAATGGCAGATTTCGGTTGATAATCAATATAGCATACCTCAGGGTGGACAATGCCGAACTTTCCTATTGGCTTCCCTTTGTATATGACACTTGCTTGTCTTCCAGGGAGAAACTCGGGATCCTTCATTAAATAAGAAATGAATAATCAAGGCAAAAATCCATCTGTGCAGAGGAAGAAAAACGAAGACTGCCTACTACACCTACATTTGAAGGCTTCAAATAATAGCCCGATTTGTCCGTGGGGGGAACAAAAGGAGCCCCAACTTTCTCCATGATCCTATCCACTAATCCATGAATTGCCTGCAGGATCATATACAAGCGATGTTGAAATGTTGGCTGTTAATGGTTCTTTTGATTGTGTAAAAGCATAGCTAGCAGATTTTTAGTTTAACTAAATAAGAAATGCACAGTAGTTTAAGCAAAAAGAATTATATGAAACTCAAAAATTACCTCAAATCCAGAATGGGAGTTGCAATAAAGTGCTGCAAGGCGCCGATGATTTTTTGCGCCAACATCTTTCTCTTCATCCAACAAAGCTATATCACCTACTTCAAAAATCTGCACATCAAGTGTTGAGACTTCAATGACACTGGATAAGCTCCCAGTTTTGCAAGGAAAATTGATGAAATGAGAAGACTTCATCAAATCCTCAACTTACAACATCCATGCTAACATCAAGAACCAGAGAAGTTTCTACCCAGCATATCACAGATAATCAATTTAGCAGTTAACACACTACTCATCAGTTAGAAAGAACCAGAAAAGAATTGGATGTTGTGATCTATTATCCGTGATATACCTTAATTGGTTTGGGTTGGTCTTTGTGGTGTCCAATGGTTTTTAGCAACCCCGGGATAAGGCTAGTACGAACAATCTGTCAAAAAGGAACTTCATTAAAAAAAAAAATGGAGAGTGTATGTATACAATTGCAGAAAGCAGATGTCACATAGGGTCTCGGTGGTTCCATTCTACTGATATAAAGCATGAGAGTGTTTTACAAGTCAAGGGAACAAACCTCTACATCAGCAGAGCGAGGATTATCAATTTTAACTGCAGTTGACTGGTCATCTTCTCGGTTCAACATGGAAAAATTTTCTTTGCGTGAACCCAAAATAAAGGTTAGAACTTGAGTATATCCTTCCATTGCTATCTGAAAGAGTAAATAAGCAACCAATAAAAAGGAATGTTACAAATATAGTCACGTCACAAGAATCTATTGTTAAACTGAAGAATCAATATGTGTCCTAAATATAATACTATCGGCAGAGTATGCATCATATGAATTGATAACAACAATTTTGCGGTGATGCAATCCTGTACCCAGCAAAAAAATAAATAGGGCTCAAAGTCATGCACCAGACCATAGTAACATCTCATGAATATAAGTAAATTATGAATTTCGGCTTGATCACTAGTTTCTAGACATCTTCAATTCAAACGTCTATTGGGATAAATGATTATATATATTAATAGTTTAAGATGACAGTTTGGAGGACTTCACCAAGACAAAATACTAAAACTGCAACCGGCTATCCGTTCTGAGCTGAATAAGGGCATATCCTCAAAGATTTCTGACCCCAGAATTTGAAACCGATTGGATACACAAAACTGTTTAAGAAACATTTTCATTAACGAAATCATGGAGTGAATATTATCACAAAAACGTTAGAGGAATCTACAAAGCTTTGTTGTCATTGTATAGCTCCCTCTGAGTAGCCACTACCAGAAATGCATACACAACCAACTTGGCCTCATAAGGCACTTAAATATAATACGAGTTTCCAAAAAGTCAGATTAATTGGCCGGCTGTTGACAAGAGATAAAGACGGAAAAACTGAAGAAGACAACATCAGTTATCAAAAAGATGTTATGACAGAAGACATGATGAGTACCTCTAGTGCAATAAGGTCACTCAGCTCATTGAGTGGCAATGGCTTCAATGATGCAGGAATTCTTGTTGGGATCTCATTGAATCCATAAGCAATGGCAACATCCTTGACAAAGAGAAAATGTCCTGAAAACATGAGTATGGAAACACTCACAGCAGCAGATATCATATCACTCGATCATTACACGCAAGTAACTGAATACCTCCATTACATCACAAGCATGAATGACATCACTCCTAGTTGGAGGTACAGATACACTGAAACCACGGCTCCCATCCTTCAATTTCAAATGCTTGGCACTCAGTTGCATTTTGTTTAAGAGACTAATGACCTGAAAGGAAGGAGCTTATGGTAGTACTTATGATCAACAATCATTCAAGCATGACCAAAACGGTTACCGGCCAAAGATAAAAAAAGCATGCTGAATTGGAATCCAATCAATGATAGCAGCCTCTACCTGGTCTGCCTCTAACGATACTCCAATCGCGCCGTTAATGTAAGAAAGAGAAACATCCATATCGTAAACCGATAAGTCAGGGTATATGTGTGATTTCCCATCAGAATAGACTACTTTGACTGGCTCAACCTCAAACTTCTTTTTGCAATACACTGAAAATGCAGTGACCTAAAAACAAAAAAATCCATCCAGTCATCGCAGAAATAACTGCAAGCAAACATAAAGTTTAAAACCCATAGAAGATCCTTGTTCAATGAATACATCCTCCACTATATTTCACGGTTCATTACAAAGTTAGTCACCATGGGACATAGCCACACATTATATAGTGAGCCAAGGCAGCCTTGAGATTATTATACAAACAAACGTTTTCAAAAATGCATGTTGGCTTAGAAAGTTAAATGTTTACCATAACATAGCTGTTTAGCTCTCTCTCTTGTTACTTTAATTTTTATTGGGTGACCACCATATGTTCATTTAGTATTCCTCGACAATAAAGCATGACGCCATAAAAGCGAACTTTTTACAAAGTTTAAATACAGTGAATTCCTAGTCTACTAAGAATCTCTGAGCAAAAATATATGTGTAGAAGAGGTGTTACAACAAGAAAAGTAAAATTTGACCTATCAAATTCAGTTTTCCCTTACCATTGTGTTCAAAACAATCTTGGCCTTCGTCAAATCAGTGGCCGTGCATTCAATGAAAACATTCTTCGTATCCAGTGTAATAGCAGAGTGTGCACCATTAATAATCGGAGGTAGAGACAAAACAGTCCTATAAGAAAATACGAATTCAAACATGAGTGTCAAAGACGATAAAAGCTTATTGTACATTCCTGACAGCAACTTTTAAACAGAACAGTTTCCCGCTACGAGAGTGGCAAGCTTGACATTTAACAACCATAAAAATGTGTCTACCAACTATACTTTAAGTGATTTTGTTGAGCTTAATGGGGGCGATGTGGGACAAACCCACAGACATACCAACAAACAAAGACAGATTGAAACACAGAACGGTACACAGTGATATATTGGGTTTGAAACCCACATAAAATATGAATAAAAACCATAGCCCGAGTAGCAAGGAGCTACAGCCTATGGAAACAAATTTTTGGGTGTACCAAATTGTGCAAATCAGGGACAAGCTAACAAAACAGTACAAATCACAAAGATATAGATAGACCTTGTGATACCTTTTGCAATCGTATATAACTGGAAATACTGGAGAGTTCTCGATTATGTGTAAGAACTTATTGAGCTTCAAATCGGACTGCAAAACATTCATTCAAAAATTGTCTCATTATGAGCCCTAAAAAAGAGGAGATCCTAATGTATGAAAAAGAGCAGCTGAAAGGTAGAAAGTATTTAATATCAACAAAATCAAAAGACCAATGGGCCAAAGAGATACTCACTTTGTAAAACTCCATCAACTCATCGGCTCTGAATTCTTTCTCCTACAAAATTTGAACGTAAATTTACACACAGATCAGTGTTGGGATCTTTCTCACCGAAGTTTTAGGAAGAAATAAACATGCTGTTTTGATGCTGATAAGCTTCTCGTAGAGATTATAACCCGAACAACATAGGAGAAATTCAACTCAAAATAATGACTCTGAAATTTAGCTTACAGACTAGTCATGCTAGTTGATAATCTGCCATTTTATTCAGATTGCTAAAGATCAAAAACCAAAATACAATTGATCAGCAGATGTAGACAGCAGATCACCATCAAAAATCTAAGAAGAAAATATTACTTATGAATTACGACAACAGAAGTCAAACATAACACAGAAAGTACCTGTTTCAATGGTACAAACTTGATATCTTTAGGAGGTAAGGCCTGGATAATATCAAAAAAAATAGGAAGACAATTTTAAACTCTAAATCGCCAAGCATAATATGTTAAGCAACATAACTGTCACATGTCAAACCAGCAGGAGGTTTATAGCAAACATGAACTGGGGGAAACAGATTTTTTTTTATTATCAAATACAATCCATATACGATACACAGCAGTAATATTGTGCAGTATACAAACAGAACCACAACGGGCACCTCTACCGGCCCACAAATTGACATCAGACCCATATTGGACGAACATAAAAGATAATTGAGGGGCAACAATACAGCCCATGGAGGGATCCTTAATTGATATTTGGTAAGAGAGTTGAATAACATACCTCATATGTGAAAGGTCCCTGTATAGTGTCCAAATCATGCGTTCCAATAGCCACTAGAGTCCTTCGCCTATACATGATACATACGGAGGATGAAAATCACCATAAAACCTTTGGGTAATAGGAACAGAAAAAAAGGGACCTCTGATTAGTCGATAGTAACTTTTAGATATGCCGCAACATGCACTCTCACATGGAGAAACACACCACGGAGACCCCTATCTATTTTCTAAAAAGAGTCACTTGGGACATAACTTCCACGTTCATATCAAAGCACTCCAAAGACAGTGAATACCACTTGAGAATCATGCTTTGTAAGCAACTCATCTAAAACATGTGGGACTTCAGCACCAATGACAATAATTATTGTCATTCAGTTTTCTTGGGCTCTGATGTCTTGTATGTCTAACGACTAATGGAATATAAATGTTTCGTTATGAATTCTCTATAAGCAATGACCTATATGAATGTTCAAAAACTGCAACTTGTGAAACTTAAGGAAGCTATCTTACCGGCATATGTTCTGATGAAGCCTGTCTTGGAGATCTATGAAGCTGTTATAGTTTGCTTGGTTGAAAGACAAACCTCTTAGCACAGCACAAACAACAAATGGACGAATAGATGACGTCTACAAAATGAAGGATTGACTTATTATTGGGGTCATAAGGAGAAGCACATATCAGTTAATAAATCAATAAATAAAATTACCATGATCTTATATCTAGTACCTCTTGTTTCACATGCATTTGAAGCATAGAATCCTTGCTAATGTTAGCCAAAGAATACATCGGTATCTCATCTTTACCAATAAATACTCTTAAAGCTTGAGACAGTCCCTCAAGACACAGTAAATCATATCTGAGAATCACAAGAAAGGAAAAATTCAGACAGCAAAAACAAACTAGCCACAAATCAGACTTCAGACTCAAACAAATACAGGCAGCGTCGCCCATGACTTGCCACTGAATAAAAAACATAAAAGAATCAAAGGGATAGTAATACGAAAAAGGGGTCATAAATGTGGAAGTGTTTAGGACAAAAGAAAAAAAAAACCGAATTAAAGTGACAACAAGAGTGACATTGTGTAAGAGACCTATTAGCTGGGACTTCAATTTTGTAAATTACTTCTTCATCTTCAGAAGCCTCTTCATCCAAATGCTTCTCCTTCCTTATGATAGCTTTTTCAGTAGTCTACAGAAGCCCAGCAGAAAAGCGTTTCCGGTCAAAAAGTAAAATCTCAATACATATATTTTCTTTTACAAGGAAATGATGAGCATGCATACCACATCATCAAGCTCAATTCCGAACTGAAAACACAATTCCTCGAATTCCTCCTGGGCTGAATAATTGCGCAACCAAAATCAACAATAGAACAAGCAAAGCTCGTGGATGTCGATATTATTAGGGTGAAAGAAGAGGATGATGAGAAAGGACTCACAGTAGACTCGGCCTAAAGCTTCGTGAAGCCGGTCTCTGCCCACGCTGACCGTCGGCATGGCGCGATGATCCGATTCGGGAGGCTCTCGGCAGCGGCGGAGATTTCAGCGGTTGGATTTGGCATCCGCGGCGGAGCGCGGGTAAGGTTTTTTACCCAGAAAAGATCGTGGGCCGGATGGGCTTGTTTGGGCCATAAGATGTTGGGCCGAACCGTCTACACGCAATGATCGGATCACACCCACTGATGGAATACGATATTTTTATCAATGAAATGAACTGTAAGCTGCAAATCAAATTTTCAATAATAGTGGCACGTATTAACTAAAATATAAATTATATTATTAATAAATTTATAGAAACACGTGTTGAACATGCGCCATTTTAGTCGGTTGTTTTTACTTGACATTAGTGATCATAATCTTGAAATAAATGTGGCTAAAGTTTACATTTAATTTCAGAAGGTGAATTATCATAGTTCGAAATTTTTAATAATCGAATATGTGTGTTGTCATTTTTATTTAAAAAAAATGTGCGGCTAAAATCTTAAAAAGCTTTATGAGGTGTCATAGCATCAAGTAACTGCGCCAGTGGGGCAGCCGTCCCCAAATCTCATCGAAAATATTTATGTATATGCAAAAAGAAAATTGTATATATATATAATTTAATTCATATGCTTAATTTCAATTAAATTTTTAATTTTTGTCGCCCGAAATTCAACCAAAATTTTGATTACCCCTTCGAAAAAAAAATCCTCAAACCGCTAACGTCAAGCAACGTTTTAACTTTTATCTACGACGTTTTAACTTTGTTTATGATTAAAAGGTGTATAGAGGGTTTACAAAGCCATTTCTTAGAATAATATTATTAGGGGAAACCGCTTATCCAACTGCGGTTAGAACTACCATAATTTTTAAAAAATGGTGCAATGAGAAAAAATTTAGATTGATTTTCTAAATTAAAATTTACCATTACATTCCAAACCTAATATTATTTTAAAAATTAAATTTGTGTGCGAAAATTACATCATTTGGTTATCAAAAAACGTTGTTTTCTTTATGTGCGCAAAATGATATAATTTATTTTGATAATCAAACGACGTAATTTTCGCACACAAATCTAAGTCTTACAATAATATTAGGTTAGGAATGTAATGGTAAATTTTATTTTAGAAAATCAGTCTAACTTTTTTTTCATCGCACCTTTTTTAGAAATCATGATAGTTCTGACCATAATTAGATAAGTTATGGTACTTCAGGGCTCTTTTTGGGTTTTATCCTATGTTATAATTGAATGTTTACACACTATATTTCTTTCATAGCAATCAAAATGATGCCGTTTAAGTATGAAATGAGACCGTTTCAATTGTTCGGATTTAGTAGACGATAAAAATCATATATAACAAGTAAAAAAAATTATAACTAACGATTTAAAAGTAGTAAAAAAACTTAACAAATATATATTAAATTATCCTAACCATGCATTATACAATGTTTTATGTTTGTGCCCAGTTGTCGCTACAATTGTCATTTATCAGTTGCTTTCATTATAGTGATCATTTTAGGCTCTTCTTCGTGCACGTCTTGTTCATGAGTGACGTTTTCTTCTCCACAATTATCGTATTCATTTTCAAATGGATAGAAATTCATCTCTTTGTGTATGAAGATGTGAGGAAGACAAATATAATTATAATTATACTATGCAGTGTCACGTAATAGCTGGACAATCCCCTTAAACCCCCATCTAGTTTTTAACACACCAAAATATATTTCTGACACGGTACGTGTCTTTGCATGTTTCATGTTAAAATATGATTCATGATTTTGAGGTTCCAATGCATTATTATACCAAGCTGCGAGATGATGTATGTGACGCCTGTAAGAAGCTAAAAGGGCAAGTTCTAACTTCAATGACTGATCATTCTCCTCCCAAAATATACTACCAATTGTTTTTACTTGCACCTTTTTTTTTCTTTTTAATTAAAGTGCTGAAGGCACTGTAAAATAATGTTTCAAGAATAATTTCAAGGGCTAAAATAATTAATACAAAAACAGCAACTGAGGAAGAATTTACAATCTCTAATCTTGATTTTATAAAAATTAGAATACATAGGTTGTCTTATTTTTAAAAACATAAACTTTGCATTCTTAAACATGCAAAATAGTGGAACTTCCAATAACTTAATGAAGCAGAAGGAAGCCCTCATATTTTATTTTAACCCGAAATAATATGAATTTAAAAACGAATCACATATATCATGAAATATGATGTCATACATGTTGAAGTCATGATTTTTTTATATAAAATAAATCATGTTGAATTTGAACATATTCATTCAAACAACAATTCAGGTAATTTTACATCAATTTCAGTTAATAATTGGTTGAATTGAAAAGAGTGAAATTAGAAAAGAAACAAGCTTTCATCAATCAAACACGATTCTCTATGATTTGTCGAGTCCGTCATTCCTTCGTCGATGGCGATTTCCATCTCAGGTTTTGCGCTTTGTCCACTCCATTGTTATGTTGATGGCTTCCGAAGTGCTGCACTTCATTCAATTTGTCTTCATTCGACGCTTAACGTTGTTTATTCTAAGATTCATTCCTTCGTCAACGAAGATTTCAATCTGTGCTTGGTCGTTGTTCCGAGGTTTTGCATGTCTCAACTTTCTTCTCAATAATTATAGAGCTTCTGGATAATTTTGTAATTCTCATGTCTTCATAAATAAATCACCTCAATATGAGATTAATAATAGTGATTTTTTCAACAATAATCATTATATAAGTATTATTGATAAATCAGTCGAAAAGTTACCTAACACACTATTTTATTATTTATCTTATTATCCCTTCACTTATCTACACTACCAAACACAACCTTATTATTTTGATATTTATTAAATATCAATATGATCACATCAAAATTTATTTCAAAATATATATTATTTGATAATGAATACTTTAAATAATCTACTTTCAAAATATTAAAGGAAAATATAGATAGTTGGGTTTATTACTAATGAAGCGATGAAATAATGTAGGAATCTGTAATAAAATTATAACTGATTTGAAACAATAATATAAAAGAAATCTATGCAGCCGATACTGAAATAATAGTCGACTTTATTATGATTTTATGGTATTTTAGGGTTTATAGACACTTGAATTTAGTGTTTTTAGATTTTAGGGTTTAGGGTTTTGTTTTTTATGATTTAAAAGTTTTAGGGTATTTAGAATTATGCCTTAAACATCGTAAAACATTAAAACAAAAAAAATAAGAAGTAAAATGATGTTATTTTGGTGATCCCTCATAACGCATATATCATTTTGCATAAATATAAAACCACTCTGCTCTACGTTTTGAACTAACACTGAAAAGATTATATTTCAATATATGTATTATTATTAAATACACATTGAGATTGTAAAGTGACAAGCAAACAGAGGACACATAATTTTAATTAAGTGGCAAATAAAAAGCATGAAGAGAAGTATTTCAAAACCCCGAACCGCAGTTTATATGTATGAGATTGAGTAATAATAATTGACCTGAAATAAAAATATTTATTCAATAGCATAATTGGTAGTTTGTCCAGACATACAAATCAATCCAACCAATTAATTTGTGACTGGATTTTTCTATCCAATCTCCAATCCGATTTCTAAATGTAAATAAAATCAGTTCCATTCTTTGGAAATTTGTCACATATATCGTATTCGGAACTCGTTTCGTTAAAGAAACAGGCCTCGTCGTCTCTGATGCTCCATCCGCAGCGCTCGCATTCATAGCTACGAGCATCCCTCATGTTCTTTATGGGCGCGGGATAGATCGAGATAAGAATTCTCTCGCGATAAGTACTCGACTCCAATAAGCATTCAACATACTGAACTTTCCTGGTAGAGTACATCGTATGAGCAATTACAGTCTGATTTTGTGTGAGGTTACCCCGAAAAAATGGCACTTCCATCACAAAATGAGTCTCTACCGGCATGTCTGGACCCTTAAACTTATAGCCGCCGCCATGCTCTTCGTAGGGAAGTAAAGCGTGTTCTCCACAGTGAAGTTTGATGGGCTCATTTTTGGAAAGATTGTTTGTCAGTCTGATATGGACCCAACCAGGAGGAGGAGGAGAAGGAGTGGGAGTGGGAGTGGGAGAAGGAGATGCTGCACTCAGGTCATCGGCGTCGTTTAATGACCACGAGCACGAGAGGAAGAGAGAAAGAAGAAGAAAAGTAGCCGCAGAATGAATAATACTCTTCTCCATATTCGATATGAGTTACAACTCTAATTGATTGTTGATGAAGTATTTACACAAGAAAAAATTACTTAAACAACTTTGGAGAGGCTCATTTAATGATTTGTTCATTTTTTATATGTTAGATGCAATTTAATACTCCCCTGTCCAAAAGTCATTTTTAACTTTTTGGATGATGTGGTAACTTGTTTTTTATGTGAAATATTACAATAACGGTTGAGATAAAAGGGTATTTATGTATGTTCATATAGTAACACCAGGGCTTGAATATGAGATTTGAGATTATTAGACAACACCTCAAATCACTAGACCAATACTCTTTAGTGAATTAACTAACTTTTCTTGTTCGTGACATAAAGTATCAAAAAGAAGAGCATTTTTTACCCCGAACCGAATAAAAAAATCCATTGGGAGTGTGGTCTGGTGGTAAAGAAGGTGGGGTGAATCCTGATAATCTCCACGATCAGAGTTCAAATTCTCTGATGGTCGGATGTGTGCGTTATAATTTACATTTAATAAAAAATAACTAAAAACCGAATTAAAAAAATATATTGAAAATCAAGATAATTTATTTCCCTCAAAGTGTTTCTTGACCAAAAGGAATCTAAAGAGAGCATAATCTATCATAAAAGAGAAAAACAAGGCTAATGAGAAATTGAGAAATGAAAAATGCTGACAGACATTTTCAAGTCTCATTCGGCCTTTTTGACAATTTATCTCATCTCATCTCGACTGCTCATCTGCGGCCAGGTAAAATGGCGCGACAGCTATCAACATCTTACCTTACGCTCCGAGACCATCCCCGGGACTTCCCTCTCGAGCATTGGCATCATGAAGAGATGCCCGCATTCGCAACCCCACCAAGAAGACCCATTTAGCATTCTACTGAAGAAACCGGGACTTCACTGGTCTCTCCATTGCCATTCTGGTGGTACTTGGTGGTCCAGGATGTGTAAATTAATTACATAATCTGGCATACCCACTGGCTTGATTGATGACAGGAGAATTTCAAGTTCATCTTTGGATTACCATGTCAATTGGTCCAAATTGAGATTTCCATTTATATTTTGAAATCCGGCGTAGAAATTCTGCAAGGTCTCATCATAAAAAAACCTGGGTTATGCAGCAAGTTAACCATCAACTGTCACCGGAAATTGGGTCAGATCATGTCACTGGACAATAACACCATGTTCAGTGATATAAGCAAGAACAAAGTTAGTCACCGCCTCAAATATAAGCAGGTGGCTAGCAGTACAGAAACATTCACCAGGCATTAGTAGTAAATTACACATCCTGGACTGAGGAGCCAGAAGCATCTAAAATCCGATGACATTAATCCTGTGAAGGCTGGAATAGACTTGCTAGATACAAAATAAGACATCCTGAAAAGGCAACTATCATAGATCCAGATGAATGTTTTTGACTGAAGAGCCAAAACTTTCACCATGGATTTTTGCACAAGATCAGGGAATCTTAGGAAAGTCTGGTCCAGTATCTTCTGCTGGGATTTAATAAACTAAAACAGGTTAAAAGTTAAATGCCTCTGCCAAGTGCCGACCTTAAACATCCTAATAATATATCTAATGCCTTGGTTAGCAAAAGAGGCCAAAAAGCTCGATGCGCAATGGAAATCTCTAGCAGAAGAACATTGAGTTGGTCACTTTAGGATCCAGCCTGGGAAGCTGAGGAACAGGAGGTGCTGACATCCCATTGTGGCTAGATGTTGTATCAGAAGATTCTTCAAACTTCATGAACTGACCCATTTGTGAAGCTGCCAGATGAGCATAGCAAATAGGAGCCACTGCATAAATAGATGAAGATTTTAACAAGTGGGCCTCAGGGGGCGTGAATCAGATATGTAGAGCGTAAAACAATACAATGCAAAAGCCTACACCCTCCCTCTCATAATATACAATGTCGCCTATTAGTTTTCACATTTATAAAGGAAGCTAACTAATAATCATTTATGAAATATGCATATGCATTAAAAATGAGAAGAATTTTTCTGGCTCAGTTTGCATGCATTTTTAATGAAGAATGAGCAAAATTGGTGAGGAATTAAATTTATGTAACATATTATTTATGAAAGATAAATAAAAAACTAAACCTAGAAATGTGACATAATTTGAGACATCCATAATAGAAAAGGAAAAGATGACATTTTAATTGAAAAAGGGAGTATCAAACAAATTGCTTACCAACAGAGATGGCAGTAGTGCTCCTCTGGTAGCTGTGACAGACAATTGATTCGGATTATGAGATCTCATAAATCTATATTTCCAGACCCAAGTTCAATCTATGATAATATGTAGGTTTCCAACTTACACATAGGAAAGTGAATGAACAAGCTCCTGGAGGTCATCAGTTGCAAAACCGATTTCATCATACAGTACCTGGTAATGAGTGGGCCTTGTGGTTCCCTGGACAACAAACACAAATGTCACACGTACAGGACGAGAGGCATATTTGAGAAACCATATGCTACAAAGGCAAAGTGAGAAAAAAATTTGCATTTCAAGAGTTCTAAAAGACTACAGTAGCTAATGAGGTCAACAGTGGTACTCACTATCATTCCAGCATGTGCACACAGATAGAAGTCATTGTTGCGCGGATGACAAACTTTGTTATCAATGACGGTTCCTGTAGACCAGTAACAGCAGTTAGGATCCAATTTACATGCTTACTGAAACAGGCACATCACATAAATGAAACTGCATACCAGGAGGGACATTGTCTGGAGATTTTGGTTGAAAGAATTTGGTGTGGTGATTCTTCTGTGCCACAATGACAGTAAACTTGGGAGACCATTGCTCGTCACGGTATTTGCAGGCCTGCATGGATGTGTAAGGAAGTCGATTAGATTACTGCAGACGAGTGACAACATAATTAGAATGGAATTCTGATGGCTGCATACCTCAATTATCTGGTCCAGTTCAATGTTCAGAACCTGGTTAAACTGAGATTCACTGACCCCATCCCTAAATATTATAAATAAAAAGATACTTAACTCAGATATAAATAATTTCTTCTAACTGAACATAACAACTAATAACAATTTAAACACAACGAAGAAATGGGGATGACCGCATGTCATGTTATGCAGTTGCACACATAACTTAGTATGTGATCCAGTTCAATATGCTACATGACGATTGCAAATGAATCAGATAATTAGAAATAAATTTTACAAAGCCAGAACGTACATGCAACAACAAAAGTGATTCGACAATAATGCTAAAGCTCAACTCATATAGAGTAAACTATAAAAATTAAATAAAAGCATACAGCTAAAAATTCTAATAAAAGCCAATGTGATATACATCATGATACATCAGCAGCAGACACATTCAAACCGCAAAATTACCTGAATATGATTATGTGCTCTGGTTTGCGTTTGCCTGAAGTATAGTAAAAGTCCATTAAAGCCTCCCTGTAATGAAACAAAAATAAATGATGCACCACAAAAAGGAATCATGTTTAAATTTCCAATACAGGGCCATATGACATAGCTTACCGGAAAAGACCATCATCGTCTTTATCTACTTTATCTTCCTGACCGGGTACTGGTTTGAAAAGTGAGTCAATCATTTCTGTCTTCGGAGATTGGGTGCGCACGGATGCCCTATAGCGTGAGATGAGAGGCCAATGCCTGGAGCTCACAACCTGCCATTTTTTAATTTATTTTTCAAACTTGAGAATACATAATTGAACGTTGTCCCAGTCATTTTAATCAAGAATTTCATGGTAGATGATCAACAAAGTTATCTACTTGAAAACGAGGAAAAACCAAAACAGGTCAATTGATATAATCAAAGTGTAGACTCTAAAAGAAATTGTAGTCTGGAAGGCATAAGAGAACATACAGCAGCGATGGAAGGAATATCAGATTGGCCAGGAGATCCATGAGAGACATCCATTCCTAGTATCAAGGTGGGTACCTTGGACACAATTGGAATGGATGGGGAATGTTCAACACACAGCATTGAATTCAAGCCACCAAGCTGCAAATTCAAACAAACATCTTGAATGACATACACTGAAACCTCTGAGACTCTGTCAGACAAGTAACAAAAGGGGAATATATCTTATGCCCCTTAAATCAGTTCACACCTTTGCATTGATTTTCAGTAGGATGTTTGTGAGGTACTGATCATTAACCCTCATAGGAGACATGCATTGAGTGACGATACCAAAATCAGCAAGATTCTTACGCTTCCATGGGCCTAATATAAAGAAAGCTTGAAAATCAGATTCGGTAATACAATACTGGGACCTAAACACTTGAATGAGATTGACCTACCATAAAGTTCTGAGTTTTTTCTCTCGGGAAGCATGCAAAGAAGGAACATTGGGGCTCCAGGAAGCTTGGACTGTATCTCCTCAAACATTTTCTCCACTCTCGCAACTGGTGGCAACCGCCTATTCTGCGGACTTTCTTCAATAATAACATGTGGAGGCTCTATTTCCTACAAAATGAAGATAATTTGTGACTATGCTATACAAATCAATACAATCTGATTCATCATTATTCAAAATACGGAGGACAGAAATGATTGAAGAGAAATTACTTACAACTCCTTTCATGTTTCCACACTTGATGAGATCTCTCACAATATCCCTACAGTTACAACGAGCAGAGAAGTTCACAACAGCCCACTTTTCTACTTTACTTGGCTCCACAAGCAGCTGCCATATTAAATGTTAGTCTAACATCCAAAACTTACACCATTAAAATATTACATGCATCTGTCATTCACCTTGTTGTTAAAATTCCAACGCCCATTCCTAGGGAAGAAGTCTTCTCCTCTACCCACTTTCAACTGAAATATATGTGAAATAATTAATTTCATTTAGAACAAGCCAACTTCACCATGACAGTAGTTTGTATAATTAAAAAATACAAAATTGAAAGGGGAAAAAAGACATTTTAAGTACCTTGGGAGCTGAGAGAACACGGCCTTCAACCTCAGTGAAATTGTTATTTATTGATATCCCACAAGACTTGAGCAATGGTTCAGCAGCATAGTTGTTTATCTTCAACGACTGACCGATATACGTGAATGACATTAGAAAAGGTAGTGTGAAGCATATTGACAAACACAAAAATATACAAAACCCACATGAGATAAAACAGACATCCTCTCTTGAGGCTTCTGTCTAGACTTCTCCACCAAGGAGGATCTCTGAAACGTTGATAGGGCCTTTGTGTATCTTTGAAGCGATACAAGTTCACATAGCTACACCAGATAGAAAACTTATTGTGTCAGTAACAAATAAATAACAAACAAAATAAGTGTGCAACTGATTTTAGAAGATGAACAAAGGGAATTGTTACCTCCATTGGTATGTATGTGGGTCGCTTCGGCTTTCCAACATTAATGCATGGCACATCCTTAGACCAACTCAAATGTGTTCTATTTTTCATGTTCACAAAATAGTCCCAAACTGTAATTTCGATGTTCTCACTTTCTCCATTCTCATCCTTTGAGCGTTGTTTCAATGTGAACCTAAATTTTTTGATGCAAAATTGAAAAAAATAAAAAGTTAGTTGCTGCCAAATAAGACTGGAAGATAACAGAATCAAATGGATACAAGGTACAGGCTGCGTTATTTGGTTCAGAAAAAATTACAATTGCTCACTGCAAGGCTTGTCGCTTAATCCTGATATCTTGTACTCAGTGTTTGACGGATGCACTTTGATCCTCAGATTCTTTAGTGCCCGCTTGGCCTGTTCAGACATAACCATAATATTCAGCATGGTATGACAAATCAAATATAATGAGAATGACGCAAAAAGTTAAGCAGAAAACCTTGGCCCAATCCAGGGAAAAAGGATCTCTAACATTCTGGTTAGCGATCAAAAAATCCACAACTGGCCCTGGCTGCACTATCATAGTCGTGGAGACATCTGCACATTATGATAAGCGAATTAAATAAAAACAAAGAACATTATAAGGGACTTATTAATAAGTTGGGCAAAGTCTACATACCAATGTTCAATGATAAACCTCCTTGAGCAGTTCTAAAGCTTGTATGGAAACCTCTACATCCTAAAACACCACCTCCCAAATCAGTGAAGTTCTTTACATCATTGTGGAAGAAAGATTGACGAACAAGAAGACATCCCCTAAAACAAAACAACAAATGTAAATATTTACAAAGTCTATAAAGACAATAAGAACAGTTTTCAGGTATGGAATCTTACTGCTTGGCAGCATGTTGTCTTAAGATTATATCGAGAACCCGAAATGCTTCCTGTGAGTTCTCAGATTCTTGACCACGTAAAGCGTTAGCAATTGCAATCATTGGAATCTTTGCAGCAAAACTGATTTCAACCTTGAAGGTTTTTGAACGGTATGGACGTCTGGCCCTCTTTTTGTCACTTTCATTGGGGCTTCCATCCGCTGTTGGACTTGAATTATCATTGTTTCTTCAAAGAAAGCAAACGTATTAATACAATAACAAAACAGATGGTAGATCATTTCAGAAGTCTGTTATGACTAGAAACAATTGACTGTGTTACCTGCTTGAGGAGATTTCCTCAAGTACAACTGTAAATTCAAGCTTGTTGCGAGGAAGAGCACCAACTGTGAACAAGCTTTTCTCACCATCATAAGCAAATTCCTTCCCCGCCAATTCCGAACCATACGTATCCTGAACTTTGTCAATTATTTTCCTTCCAGCCCCTTTACCATCAATAGGACGGCCATCTTCATAAAATAGTGCCACCTGTCAATGACCACACACAAATATGTTATTAATTAGCCAATCTGTTTACTGCTAACAGACATCCAAAAACTGAATGGAAAAGCTTAAACCACAATGAATAGCTCTTCGGCGTACACTGTAGTGGTAAAAATGGCCATCCACATTTGCCACATTGACTTTAAAATGATTGGTCAACAGAGGTATCCTCTGCCCTTTAGTTCCCAGTCCCCGTCTGGTCATTGGAACACGCATGTTCTTTTTCTTAAGGGGTTCAATAGACTTCTCAACTCCAACTACGATAGGGGTCATATTAGGAGGAACGGGAGGAGGAGGTGGCAGCCCATCCCCATTCGTCGCTCCATTAGCAGAACCATTTACAGGGGTTTCGTTTGAATCCATTTAACTGCAATTTCGGAGCCATGGTTAAGTGACATCAGAAGCAAAAGACGCATTCCATTAACTAAACTCCAGTAGCTGTTATAATAGTTTCAACAGCTGTCACTAACTGAGACACTAGCATGCTTACATCTGCAAGCTAGAAACATAGATGAAATGAAACACAACTACAAGCAGCTAACTACTGTAAGAATAGGTTCTCTGAGTACTGAATCAGCACAACATAAGTGGTCACAATTATTGACTCAAGCTTGGGAGAAGTCAAACAATATGAAAAGGAAGTATAAGAAAACAGTATGTACGTAGCAAACAGAGTGTCAAGCAAATAAGATATACATAACAAATAGAAGGTAAGCTCACTCTAAGCACAACAAAAGAAACCCAAGCAACAGACACTAAGCACATCCACAGTTAACAAATCAAACATGCAAGCCACCAAACCCTCAGAATCGTCCAACTCAAACACCAACAGATGGACCCACATACACACCACAAAGATAACTGTTCTACAACTCTAACAAGGCGAAAAGCAGCCGATCCTGCCTCGCTCACGCTCCACAACCCACCAAACTACCCTAACAGCCAGTACGCGCACCGGCATTGGGCAGATTGACCGAAAATCAAATAGCAACCTCTCAAACCGCTCAAAATCGGAGCGCATGGTTTACAAAAACATGTACCGTACGGGGAATCAGAGCGCGTAGATTACAAAAAAATGCAGAGTAAGGATCGACGGCGGCCGACCTGAGTGTTCGGAAGACGAATTGCAGCAGAGAAATCGGACGAGCGGACTAGGGTTTCACAGTCCACAGTGGGTTAAGGGTAGAATTGAAGAAGTTGTCTTGGTATATATATCGATAGTGAGAGCGAGCATTTGCAGTTTAGCCTGCGTAGTGTGCGACGTAGGCACACGATTGGTTCGGGTCGTGAGGGTGTTTCGGTAATTTCGTACAGTGGAGATGTTATTTATATACCCTATAAGAAAAACTAAGGGTTCAAATTATCATCATTTATCTAATTATGACTGCATTGCCATTGTTTTTCAAAAATTGTGGGATAAAAAAATTAGATTGATTTTTTATAATAAAATTTATCGTTATATTTCTAAATTAATATTATTATAATATTTAGATTTGTGTGTAAAAATTATGTCATTTGGTTATCAAAATAAATAATATTATTTTGGACACATAAACAAAACAACGTCATTTCACGCTCAAACATCCACAATTGTCAACAAATTTGATAAAATTAATTATATTTAAGAAACAAAATAAATTGAACGTAAGCATCATCTAAAATCAGTTCATTTTTTTTTCCAAATCACTATTTTTGAAAATCGTGATAGTTCTGACCGTAATTGGATAAGTGATGATAGTTCATGCCTTTTTATAATCAAGTTTATTATAGTTAAGGGGAAAACACTAACCGGGTTTCAAACTAGATTCCTTTTCTTACCTACAGTTAGAATTATCTAAAAATTAAAAAAAGTGTAAGATAAAAAATTAACTAATTTTTAAAAATATAATTTACAATTGCATTGCTCAACTAATATTACTATATAACTTATATCTGTTCACTAAAACTATTTTGTTTTGTCATCAAAATAAATAATATCATTTTTTACAAAGAAATTTATATATTTTATACTAAACCAACTCTATTACTGTATAGATTTAATAAGAGTAATTGTATTTAATGAATCGACCTCAATGTGATATTTTAAATTAGTCAGAAAAATTTGCACCATATTAATCAGTTTAATCCGGGAATGTAAGTGGTGAAGATAGGTCATGTCTCATTTGGAGTTTTCTTTATATTTAATATAGGAATAAATTAGTTTCCTTATTTTTATTTTTTAATTTTTTTATAAAAATCAATCCAACATGGTTTGGTCCAATTAAAATCAAAAATTTTATAATCTAATTTAAACCTGTTCAAAATATGATGCAATGTTTAAACTTTAAGAAATAACAATTTCAAATCAAACCAAATTTTATCTGGTTTGATCCGATTATTGACAAATATAAAAATTTGTTTGTGTATACTATTTGTTTGATATCTTCAAATTAATTTTTTTTCAATATGTCAATTAAGTTAGTCATAAATAAAATCTCAAATCAGCATCAAAATGGGCCTTTATTTATTTTTGGCCATATGATGTGCTCTTCTATAGTTATTTGTTAATTAAAACTCTGTGCATGGTTACAGGAGTGCTTGGTATTTACTCCAATAAACTTACAAATAGTAAAAACAAGCCACAATGAAGTCAAATCAATCTCTTTCAAAAAAATTCATGTTTAATTCTGATGGCGAAAATTAAGAAGGAACTAAATAATAACAATAATATGAAGTCAATAGTTTTTTTTTTTAATTTTTTTTATTTTAAAACCATTTCTCCGGTATTCATTTTATCTCTTAAAATTTCTAATATCCAAATGAAGTGCATAGAATGCTCGTGATTTTAATATTTGAATTGTGGTGTATAAGAGAGTTCGTTTTAGAGAAGGGAATTGGTCAGTATTTAAATTGTTAGAAAAATCAATACATATTGATGTCAGGTTTTATAAAAAATGAGAAAAATATATAATTTTCATAAGCATAACAATATCATTCATCTCAAATATTCAAATAATCGATAAGAAATGATTAAGATTTTTCAAATATTCATTGAGAACCTAAAGAAAGTGTTCGATTCACTAAACGCTTATTATATACGTTTGGTGACACTAGTCAGTATATGATAAGTGTGTATCAATAGTAACAGAATAGATAAGAACACCTATTCAGAATGTATTATTAATCCTGAAAAGATACCATTGTCTTCAAAATATTAATATTTATCATTTTGTTGTGTCAAACATACTACACCAGTATTAAAAATTTTATTTCATTCTTAATACCGTTATTAAAAAATCATTTTAATAGATTTGAATAAAAATAAAAAACAAAACCCTGTGCAATAAGCATGTTTGAATTAAAAATTCAAAATGGTTCTTTATAAAAATAAATTTAATTAATGTCAATATAATTAAAATTATTGAACCAACGTAATCTTAGTGCCACTGTCATGTCTCCACTAATAACTTTCAGTATTCGTGTAAAATATGTTACTACGTGTCAAAGTAGTGGTACTGGTACTAATTAGTGGTCGTGTGTGATTTTTAAATAAAATAAAAATTTGGGGAACATGCCATAACTCATTTTTTTTAGGTATGAAATCTGGTAAAAAATATAATTTTTTTTTTTCGTTTAAGGATTTTAGGGTGCAGTGTAAGAGTTATAGAGTTTTATAATTTTATAATTTTTTGGGATTTTGTGGTTAAGGGGTTTTTACGATTTTTTGTGTTTAGGTCTTTAAATTTTAGAGTTTCATTTTTAAAGTTTTATTATATTTAGAAGTATGTCATAATCATCATATACATAAAATAAAAAAAAGTAAAATTGTATTGTTTGATCTGATCTAGTTCTTACCTAATTTATATAATGTGTCATTTTATATGTGATAATTCCTAAAAATTATTATTTTTAAATTCAAAATGAAATTAACTATTGCGCAAAGACTCAAAAAAATATTAAATTTTTAAAATATATAATATTAATATTTGTAAAAAATATTCCTTTCCTACAAATATCTTTTAATTATATTTAGGGGAAAAACTCAAAAGGGGCCCTGAACTATCTCCGCTTACCCAATTGCGGTTAGAACTATCATGATTTCTAAAAAGGGTGCAATGAAAAAAACATTGGACTGATTTTCTAAATTAAAATGTACCATTACATTCTAAACCTAATATTATTATAAGACTTAGATTTGTGTGCAAAAAATACGTCATTTGATTATCAAAAGACGTCGTTTTCTTTATGTGCGCAAAATGATATAATTTATTTTGATAACCAAACGATTTAATTTTTGCACACAAATTTAAGTCTAATAATAATATTAGATTAGAAATATGATGATAAATTTTATTTTAGAAAATCAGTCCAATTTTTTTTCATTGCACCCTTTTTGGAAATCATGATACTTCTGACCGCAAAACGGTGATAGTTCAGGAACCCTTTTGAGTTTTATAACTTATATTTATTGTCAAACATGCACGATCTATCCATGTTAACTAACGCCGTTTAAAGATCGAATTATTGAACGCGGGAAGTTCGAAGTGGTCAAAGAAAATATCGAAAGGCAACGAGGGCAAATACGTCATTGAAAATCGGGTGAAGAGGTTTCAGATAAGGTTTGTTGTAATGAGTGCTTTTCGTGGGGCCACCAAAACCGTTTGTGGGCGCCAAACCCATCGCGGTGCATGCATGCTTTCCATATTTTAACCGTGGTTAACCGACGCTGGTTACTTTGACTTCACCGTGGTTAAGCGAACAGATTTATTTGTTTTTTTTATTCGGGTATTAAAAATGTCGATGTCATAGATGACGTAGTTGTTGCCTCTAGGTGCGATCCTGGCGAGAAGTTCTTAGCAGTGTGTTGTGCTTACCCTAGGCTATACGACTGAATCTCAATTAAAATGATATGCATATTATTTGAAACGAGTAAAGGCACCCGTCGTTCCGACGGTTCGATTCAAAAAAAATTAAAAATCGAACCAAATTATTAGTCATCCATTTTTAAAATATGAAACTGTAAACCGAATGATTAAAGGCACCCGTCGTCCCGACGTTTCGGTTCGAGAAAAATTAAAAATTAAACTAAATTATTAGTCATCCCTTTTTAAAATATGAAAATGTAATCCGAATGATTTTTTAAAATTTGAAACCGAACCAAATCGAACCGAACCGAATCGGACCGGACCGAACCGGACCGACCGGTTCGGGAGCGTCACGACAGAAATCCTATTCTGTTATATATATAGAAATTGTTCACATTCCAATTACGAAACTTAATTGATATTTTTTTTTTCAAATTTGGTTTCTTTATAAAAAATGAATTATTATTTTTTAGTTTGTTATCTGATACTCCCTCTATTCTCTTTTACATGTCACTTAACCGAATTTTTTTATCCATTTTTACTTGTCACGTAATAATTTTCAATACGTATTTAATATCAACAACTACCTTAAAACGTCAAATATTAATCATTTTGTTATCATAATAAAAAAATCATTTATCACCTATAATAATCTACAAAATTTACTTTTTGCACGAACTTTTTTAAAAAAACACCAACCACCAACTCATTAAATTTGTTCAACCACTAGCATTAACTTCATCTTATTCTACTCAAATTAACCTTAAACGACATGTATTAGAGGACGGAAGAAGTACTACATTGTTAGTTATACAAAGTTGCTCATAAAAATGGTGATATAATGTATTATTTATTATAATATTAACTAGCGAAGGTACCTGTCGATCCGACGGATTCGGTTCGATTCGTGAAAAATTAAAAGTCAAACCAAATTATTATTTATCAGTTTTTTAAAATTTGAAACCGTAACCAAACCATTAACATTTTAAACCGGACCAAACCGATCCATTTCAAACCGAACAGTTTTTTAAAATTTCGAATCAAACCAATCGATTTCAAACCGAACCGAACCAATTCGATTCGGAAGGGCGGCGGACACCGTAATATTATTATAATAGATAATACGGGTGTTATTTAATCAGCTACAAGATTAATTTTAACTCTGTTTTTATTAGCGGTTCTGATATATACATTATAACAACAAAATCTTGTTGTCGCTAAATATAATTTTTCATGGACACTTAAACTATAATAACAGAATAGGATGGGAGCGTCGCGACGCTCCTGGTCCGGTTCGGTTCGGGTCGGATCGGTTCGGTCCCAGTTGGCTTGGTTTGGTTTGAAATCGATTGGTTTGGTTCGGTTTGTAATCGATCGGTTTGGTTCGATTTTAAATTTTCAGTTACGGTTTCAAATTTTCGTTTTTAATAATTTAATTCAATTTTTAATTTTTTCGAACAGAACCGAACCAAACCCGTCGGAACGCCGGGTACTAATACTTGTAAACTATAATATATTAGTGCGTTTTCATTCAGCATAAATGGGCCGTAAATGGGCTTTCGTATCCTTTCGGCCCAGAATCAAACATCGGATGCGTTGACAGTTGAGTGCTGTTTGGCGCGTTGCTGACGAAACCTAACTCGGCCTCTCGCAATTCGGTCGCCTTCTGCTCCGGCCGTCGTCCCTGTGAATCCCCGGTGAGTATTTTCATGCTCACTAAGCACTCTTTTTCTCATCATATTTCTGATATTCTACGTGTTTATTTTTTTATCGAAAATTTATTCTGGTTTTGCGTCCTAAATGCTTCTGTTTTTGTCCAGTTTGAGCTGTGAAATTGAGGTTTGGTTGCAGTTGGATTTTGAATAAGTTTAATGCATTTGAGTGTTTGGTAGTTGTGTTGAGCATAGTGGTATTATCCCACATCGCCCAGTGAAGACTCTAAATTGATCCTTATATATAGTTGGGCTCCCCCACTCATAGCCAATTGATTTTGAGTGTGGATCCAACAATTCTACATGGTATCAGAGCAGGTTTTGGCCGCACTCTTAGAACATGCCCGTGACGGTTAACTAGGTCCGCACGAGGTCCTACTTGTCGAGGTTAACAAAGGTCCTCGCAAGTGAGAGGGAGTGTTGAGCATAGTGATATTACCCCACATCGCCCAGTGAAGGCTCAAGATTGATCCTTATATATAATTGGGCTCCCCCACTCATTGCTAATTGATTTTGAGTGTGGATCCAACAATTCAACAAGTTGCTTGAGCGGGTCTTTGAAGCCGGTTTCTGAGAGATTTCGATTCCATCAGTCTTGTCTCGATTTGGATTTTTGATAATAGTGAGGAGTTGGATGTGATGAACACAACGTTATACCATTGTGATCAGTAATCATATTTCTGATTTTGAGTTGTTAGTGTGAATGGCAGAGTCGAGAAGGCACGAGTAAGTGCATGCTGCTTTCTTTAATGGAAGTGTTATTAGATTGGTGGCAATATTGCATACATAATGATAAGATTATGCACTGGTGTTAAGTGGATTCGAGATAGCGGCCTGTGTTTGAAGAAATTGTTAGGTTGTTTCAGTCTTCCAATTATTGCTTATGGTCCTTGTGTAAGTTTTGAATGCATTATGTCAGTAGCAAATCATCTCAGCAGTGTAGGATGTCATATTCTTGGGATGACTTATCAATCAATTTTGTTGTATGAATGAATGTTTAAGGCTATGTAGTTAGCTATTACTATTTTGTGCATCTTTCACGAGCTTAGATTTTTATGTTTGGCTGTATTTCTTGTTGGCTGGCTGTAGCATATTTTAATTGGTTATGTCTCGCAGACCATATTTGCATAGGCTGTGAAGTCACATTCTTGATGATTTCATGCTTTCTCAATGACTTTTGTTATATGCATGAATATGTAAGGTTGTGTAACTATTTTTTGCATCTGTTGGGAGCTTTAGATTTTTATTTTTTTGTTTGTCTTTTTATCAGCCATTGTTGCATACTTGAGTTGGTTATTCCGCAGCTAACGGCATATCGTTTCAGAAATTGCATTTTTATCGTGGACTGAGGAGGAGAGTCGGAAGGGTGAAAAATAAGGTAGGTTTGCACTCATTTGTTGAACGATGTTTTTATTTCTGTTTGGAAGTTGCTAAAGTGCCGCAGCTGCGTATTTCAGCATGCCGATGTTGGTGAGCTCCAAGGCCGAGCTGAAGCGGTGGGAGAAACAGCAGAAAAAGTCCAAGTCCTGTGGCTTCGAGTCACTGGGTTTTAGCTCCAATGTCTTCAGAGGAATCAAGCGGAAAGGGTACAGAGTCCCCACTCCAATTCAGCGCAAGACTATGCCACTTATAATGTCAGGCGCCGATGTCGTTGCCATGGCCAGGACTGGGTCAGGCAAGACGGCAGCGTTTCTGTCGCCCATGCTTGAGAGGTTGAAGCAGCATGTGCCTCAAGGCGGCGTTAGGGCTCTGGTTCTGAGTCCCACCAGGGATTTGGCGCTGCAGACTCTCAAATTCGCTAAAGAGCTTGGCAGGTTTACAGGTCTGTTTCCTTCCAATGTGAAAACTTTATGCATGTCTGGTGAAAATTAATGTCAGAAACACACCTTACTATCATTTTAAATGTTATTAAACAGCCACCCATATGATTTGAGAGTATGTTCACTGTATGGGAAGAAGATTGATTGCTGCCTGTAGGATAAAGGTGGGTGGAAGCAACAATATGACGCAAATAGCTTGATTAAAATATAACCATAATTTGCACTTTTACTGATAAATGTAAAATACAACCATAATTTGCACTTTCAATACTGTAATTGATTTGATCTTGTGCGGACTACAGTTAGAATTTTGTGATATGCTCTGAGTTTATTTTTTGTGATTCCAGATCTTCGTATTAGTTTGTTGGTTGGAGGTGATAGCATGGAAAGTCAGTTTGAAGAACTGGCACAAAATCCTGATATCATCATTGCCACTCCTGGTAGACTCATGCATCATTTGTCAGAGGTAGATGACATGTCATTGAGAACAGTGGAGTATGTTGTCTTTGATGAAGCAGATTGTCTATTTGAGATGGGTTTTGCGGAGCAGTTACATCAAATACTTACTCAGCTTAGTGAGAACAGGCAGACCTTGCTTTTCAGTGCAACCATGCCTAGTGCTCTTGCGGAGTTTGCTAAAGCTGGATTGCGTGATCCTCAGCTTGTTCGCCTTGATTTGGAAACCAGAATTAGTCCTGATTTGACTCTCAAGTTTTTCACATTGAGACATGAAGAGAAGTGTGCTGCTTTAATTTACTTGGTGAGGGAGGAAATCAGGTCAGATGAGCAGACTTTAATATTTGTTTCCACAAAACATCATGTGGAGTTTCTTAATTCTTTGTTTGGAGAAGAGGGGATTGAGGCTTCTATTTGTTATGGGGACATGGATCAAGATGCTCGCAAGATGAATGTCGCGAGATTTAGATCCAGAAAGACTATGCTGTTAATTGTGACTGATGTTGCTGCTAGAGGCATAGACATCCCGCTGCTGGATAACGTTATAAATTGGGATTTCCCACCAAAACCTAAAATGTTTGTTCATCGAGTGGGTAGGGCTGCTAGGGCAGGTAGAACTGGTTCAGCGTACTCTTTTGTAACATCCGAGGATTTGCCTTACCTTTTGGATCTTCATCTTTTCCTATCAAAGCCAATAAGAGCCGCTCCTGGTGAGGAGGAAGTGATGGAGAATTTTGATGGGGTAATGTCCAACCTGGAGCAAGCACTCGCAAATGGTGAAACCATTTATGGGAGGTTCCCGCAAACTGCTCTTGATCTCATTTCAGATCGCCTTAGAGATACTATCGATTCATCCGCAGAATTGTATGCTTTGCAAGTTACCTGTAATAGAGCATTTCGACTGTACTCTAAGACAAAACCGGCTCCATCAAAAGAGTCAGTTAAACGTGCAAAGACTTTACCCCGTGAAGGTCTTCATCCAATGTTCAAAAGAGTACTTCAAGGTGGAGAGCTATCGGCCTTAGCCTTCTCGGAACGCTTGAAAAGTTTCAGGTACACACTTTCACCTCTTTAATTTATGTGCAGCTTCTTCAAATGTTTATTCATTAAGTCTTTACTTGTATCTCTATATAACGTTGACATATTTTATGTTACGAAAAATTCTTATTAGGCCAAAGCAGACAATATTGGAAGCTGAAGGGGAAGCTGCCAAGTCAAAGCATTTGCAGGTAACTGCTCATTGCCCCTGACTTAGTTTCACTGCTTGCTTGGTATTTGACAACTGAAACTGTAAATGTGACATGCCAAATATTGTTGCTGCCACCAGCTTGTATATCTTTTGAAGTTTCAATAGCTTGGCTTCTTTATTCCTCATAGGTTGAACTGCCAATTCATCTACGGCTCATCATGCTCTATTGAGGCTTGCTCTGAGCATGTGCATTATAGCAGTTTGGTCTAGGAAAAACATATTTGTCTTTGATTGTGATGTAGGTTTTAGCATATTTGTATGTCAGAATTGTTTCTCATTGTTCTTTATTAGTTTAATGGCTTCGAGGATGAGTAGTCAGACATGCATTTAGAAACTTCCTAATTGATGTGTGAATTATGTTAAAAATTCTTGGTAATGACGGTTTATGATTTGTTACAGTTGCTTCATGCTTCTCTTTCTTGTACCTGCCATAAAAACATGGGAAACTATGTTGCTTGCTCTTCTTTATTACGAAGTTCATAAATAAATTGCACCAGAAATTCCAAGTGATTGGCCCTGTGAAATCAATTCTGTTTGCATCACTCCCATTTTAAATGGGAGTGTTTGGTGCCGACAAGTTGTGCCTCTCAGTGAACATAAGCTTTAACCTTGTTGCATTTTATTATTTATTTGGAGGATGTTGACCTGTAATTTGCAATCAAGTACAAATTTTCTTTCCGTTCGTGCTTCGTGTATGTTATTTTTAAATATTTGGGAAAAGTACGAAAAGAGGTTTGTATTATCATTAGTTGCAAGTTTAAGAGCGTTACTATCTCCAATTTGTAATTTAGAGGTATTTCTCATTTTGAGCCCCCATTCCAAATTACTTTTACTATTTTCAAATCTGCCATAATTTTAATTCGATTTGACCCACCAATTTTCAAAACCATTGTTATTACACTTTCTTGTGGATACCACAAAATTAGTGTGCACCATAAAAGTGTAATTGATGTTTTGAAAATTGGTGGGTCAAATCTAATTAAAGTTAGGGCTGATTTGAAAATAGTAAAAATAATTTGGATGTAATTAAAAATAATGTAACTACATTTGGGGCCAAAATGAAAAATACCCATAAATTATAAATTGGTGATAGTAACATCTTAAATTTGCAACTAGCGATAGTACAAACCCCTTTTCATACTTTTTCCTAAATTTTTTTTATTAGAAACTTTATCTTCTTTCTTTGCTTGTTTGCGTTTCTCTTAGCCCACGTTTGATAGTCCGGATTAATAGTCGGATAAGATAATTAATAATAGTCTAACGTGTTTGGTTGCAAACAGGATAAGTATTAATAATCCCAATAGATAGATTTTAGCTTTAAACATCAGTATTATTTATCTCTCCAAATTAGGTGGGATTATTTATCCTGTTACTGTTAATAACACGACTGCTACCAAACGTACCCTTGGGGATTTTGATAAATTATATTTGAGTCATGTGGCTGTAACAGGGTCCTTCAAGTACTTGGGTTGATGTCATGAGGAAGAAACGGGAAATCCATGAGGGAGTTATCAATTTGGTTCAGAAGCAGCGAACAAGCTCTAAACTGGAGCAGGTAATTACTATTATGAAAACAATTTTTCTATGGGGATGATTATGCTGTGAGTACCACACTTTAAGTCAAAAATATCATCCCCTAACCATATTGCATCAAGCTTTCACATTCCCTACCTCACACATCCTTTTTTTCAACGCATATTGTTGTTTTCATCAGTACTTCATCTGAGTTGGTTGTGTTTATGTTGATTGGGTTAGTATATTTTCAATGATGTAGGAACCCAAACCTGAACCGGAAGTGTTGAATTCAATGGGACATGAGAAAAAAGGTACAATCCTTCTCTTGTCAACAATATAGTATACATACTAGCAAGATTGTCACTGAAGTTGTAAATGTGAAATTTATGCTTTCCTTTTATAATGTATGCTCTCCACTTGTTGCCTCGATATTGCAACTATTTTGTTAGTGATAATAACTGTTAGGGACAGGAGGTAGTAGAACTAACCATGTTACTATATTTGGTTCATTCCAAGTAGGGTTCCGCAATACATATACCACTGCGATTCCTAGCGGCTGAACATGAGGCCATTTTACTTTCATGTTAACATTGTGTTTGTTACTAGGAATCTTTTGTATATGAATGGTCACAACGCATTACAACTCGTGGAAGTTAAGCACTTCAAAGAAAGATTTGTTATGCATAATTTATCTCAAAAGTATATAAATGACGTTCTCACCTAAAATCATAAAATGTTTTGCCCATTAATATTATATGTGAAGGTGATGTTTGTTTTTATAATAAACTAACATATAGAATCAAAAGATCCTTTGCATATAAAAATGTGTTTATCTAAAATCAATAGATTCATTTCTCATAAATATGTATAGTGATGAGGGTTTGAGTTTATATATTAAAGGTAAACATTTTGTAGGCGGTCCCAAAATGTCTGATCCAATATAATTCTCAGCTAGAAGCTTGAGATGTTTTTTTAAAGCAAGTGGTTACATGCTGATCATATCTATTGAAGACTTTTTTTTTGTTGCGTTTAGCTTATACTTTTAGTATGAAGTATTCTTATTGAAAAAATTCGTTTTGCATGGGAGTAGAGAATCCCGCTTTTCTGTCATATTTGCATTCTGCTGAATTTACTGTATTAGTTTCCCAGTTTGGTTTTTTTTTTTAAATTATGGCAACTTAGTACTGATCAAGCAAAAGTAATCGTGTTTCATGATGCTCATTTTTTTTTTTCTAACTACTTATGTCTTGATCGTTTAAGGCCGCAGATCAAAACGAAAAGCCATTGCATTCAAGGACGATGAATACTTCATAAGCGCTGTACCTAGTAGTCACGTATGTTGTCTAAATGTCTGTACGGTCTTACATGTTTGCTGCAACTGCCGAACACTGGTTTTCATACCACCAGCAACTTAATTATTAATTTTTGTTGCCACTTTTGTATTATGATTAACCCTTTAGTGGATTTCTGAACTTTCAATACTCATTTCAGCATATGGAAGCAGGACTTGCAGTGCGAGGGGGGTCTAATAATAGGTCAGTTTTACTTTAACATGTTAATGTAGAGAATAGGACAGTACGATTAGTAGCACTTCTTACATTCCATGTGCGATGAGATGTATACAACTCTTAGATTGAGCTACGTCAGCAATTGTATTGAGTGCATTGTATATCGATAGGTCATGATTATGAAGTTACTTAGTTTCTTTGTATGCATTTTTAATGGTTGAATGCATAAGAACCATATAAACAAATGGCTTTCAATTTTTGACCCAGGATAATCCACTTAATAAATGGTTAGATTCAAACCATTTGTAAATGGTTGGGTCCGAATTCATTAATGGGTTTGAACTTTTAACCCATTTTGCCATTTCAAGTTATGGCTAGAAATGATAATCGTGCAGAGGTTGTAAAATACGGCTGCATATATTTAAAGAAGTGTATGTATGTTTGAGGCATGCAACACTATTGGGCTTCACTTTGACTTAGAGGTCCAGTGAGGCTCATATTAACTGCCTACCCAACCGCATATTTACCGATTGCTGGAATGAGAACAGATGCATCTGTAAAGTTGAGTTATGATCTGGATTACTGTTTGCCTTGTTGCCTAAGAGTACCAATGTGCTGTATATCTGCCTTTGTTTGCTTTCAATTCGTCTAGTGTCCTACTATCCTTTTATTGTGTGTTTGAAGTCTGCTAAATGTATTCAGGTTGGAGTCAGCTGTCCTTGACCTTGTTGCAGATGATGGCACGGGCATGAAAAAACAGAAATCAACGTATCACTGGGATAAGGTACTTACGAGATCTTTGAGTTTGTTTCTTCAACAATAAAAACCAACTTCTTATAATGATGTGAAATTCTTTTCTGTAGAGACATAAGAAATATATTAAGTTGAACAACGACGATCGTGTGACAGCTAGTGGAAAGGTATATATAATACATTGACTCTGATTTTTATATTTCGGCTGTTGTTTTTTTAATGAACGATCTTTACCACCTTGGAAGGATATTGATTTGATATAGTCATGACTTCAGTTTGCATGTTCGTCAAGGTGCTGTGTGGCGACTATCATATTTAGCAACTTGCAGTTCAAACAATTCAGCTTGAGACAGAGACCACTTACCTTCATTTATTTTGACAAAAAATGTTATTTGCAGATAAAGACGGAGGGTGGTGCCAAAGTGAAGGCAGATAAAACTGGGATATACAAGAAGTGGAAAGAGAGGTCTCACAAGAAAATTGGTAGCAGCAATGGTGATGAGGACAACGGCTTCTCAGGTATTGCTCGAGTTGTATATATCCCTTTTTGTGCGTCTGGCCATTTCGGTTTTTGAGTTGTACAGCTCCTTTTTTAACTAAGATCGTGATTTTTCAAAAATAAAAATAAATAGACTTCTGGATATTTCCCTGTGATGAACATTTCTCATGCTTTGTAGGAGATTATCGAGGACGTGGAGGTAACAAAAGTAGAGGGTTCGGAGGAAGGAAGAATGGTCATGTGCCAAATGCACATGTACGGTCTGAAATAAAGAACCCCGACCAAGTTCGGAAAGAGCGGCAGAAGAAGGCAGACAGAATTACACACTTAAAGAGCAAACCAAACAAAGGCAAGAAATTTGGTGGTAAAAATGGGAAAAGAGGACAGCCCAGGAAGTAGAAGGCGGCCGCAGCCGACAGTCAGTATTGGTATCCCCACTTAATTTTTTGAGGTGGTAGCTGATTTTTTGAGGGTCCTAAATTTGGGCAACAATCATTTGAATCGCATATTTGATGCTGTAGAATCAGTCAAGTCGAAGTGGCGCAATGGATACTGTGAAAAGAAATATAAGTCAGCTGCTTCCAGCTCTAACATTGATGTAGTGTCATGTGCGGTCTCAGGCGCACTACCGTTCAAAAGGACGATTCAATCATTGGATCAAAATCAAACCAACGTAATCGAATCAAAGTTTAGTTTTGAACCGCTCAAATTGAACCAAACTATTGAGTAATCGATACTTGAACAAGGTAAAGTTGCACTATATAAAAAAGATAATTTTCATGATAATACAAAAAAAAAAAAATCTTTATCATATTTATTATCTCTTCTTTCCCTCTTCCTTTTCAGAACGGCATGCATTTTTTCATGGAAGCTGGCATCGGTGGAACCATTTTTTGCGCCTCATAACCTTGCAAAAAATGAAAACAAAAACACGATTTTTAAATAGAAATTATTCTGCAAGTATTATTGTATATTATGGCTCTTAGCATTGTCACATATCAATCAACAAGAGTTAGATTCACTTAGTAAGAAATGTGGATATTCGTTGAAAAAGCCTTGAAATATGTAATAAAAGAAACGTGCATCTTGAATTCAATTAAGCAGAGTCAAACTTATCCGATTTACAATACTAAAAATATTAGTTTTTGATCAAAAATGCATTGCTAGAAACTGACCTAAAATTTATTGACGGGTTTACGTTCAATTTATGGCCGAAATTGATTTTATCTGATTAAAAATGTATATAATTAAAGACTGGTTGCAAATGGCTAAAAAATCGGAAAATAGCCAGAAATTGTATATAGTTTATTGGCCACTTTTCAGCTGTCTCTATATTTATAGTACATTAGTATCAGATATTTTTTAGTGTCACTGCACTGCTGATACCCTAATTAACTATTTTGACTTTTTTTATTAATTAAAACAACACTTGAATGTGAAACCGGGCAGCAAATATATATATATATATATATATAGAATGTAGATCAAATGAAAATCACTTTGGATTTGTAAACTGCGAACCATCCTGGATCGTTGATCCATATTTCATCCAACGATTATGATTTTTTCTAGATTTGTTATCTATTTTTTAAAAGATAATAAAATCCTTATTTTATGGGTGGTTGGATTCCCTTCCATAATTGACTCCTTAAAAGAAGGAATTAAGCGTCTGATTTTTTCTCTTTCTCCTGTTAGATTTGTTGCAAGATTTTTTCTCTTTCTCCTTAAAATTGAATTGGTGCACCAAATTGGTGCACCAACATGTAAAATATTGACGATGTACGTTAAAATAAAAAGAAAAAAATATATGATAACGAAATTAAGTCTTAAAAATAGAAGAAAGAGAAAAATCTTGCAACAAATCTAACAGGAGAAAGAGAAAAAATCAGACGCTTAATTCCTTATTTTAAGGAGTCAATTATGGAAGAGAATCTAACCACCCATAAAATACGGATTTAATTTTCTTTTAGAAAATAGATAATAAATTTAGAAAAAATCATAACCGTTGAATGAAATATGGATCAACGATCTAGGATGGTTCACAGTTTACAAATCCAAAGTGATTTTCACCTGATCCGCCCCTATATATATATTATATATATATATATATATGGAGTGTGGAGATGATGTGCGTGGTACCTTTGGCAGGGTCCCAGCCTCTGCTTTTGAGCTCGGCGTACTCCTGACACAAGGCGCAGGGTTCGCACCAGTAATGAACGCAGCAATCCGCGCAGGGCTCGGCAGGCAGGCCGTACTTGCGCCGGAGTTTCTCCCGGAACAGGCAGCTCATCAGCCACTGAAACTGAACCATCGATAGCAATACATACGCACACCCCTTCCCGCAACAAGCTGCACCTCACAAAATTATCTCACATTTAATAGGATATTTATTTAGCTTCTTTTTTTTTCGGAATATTCATAAATAGTTATATTAGTTAGAAGATGTAGTTTATTAATTTATATAAAATTTTTGAGGAAAAATATGGGTTGAGACACCTCTTGTCACTTCTTTAAGGTTGTGTTTGGATTCGGGAAAATTTGGTGGAAGGAAAAATTTGAGGGAAAGTGAAGTGTTCTGTAGAATTTGTCATATTTTTTCTTGTTTGGTTAGGGGGTGAAAATTGATGAAAAAAAGATAAAACATTCTTTATTTAAACAAATTTTCCTTCCAATTTTTCACCTAATTTTTCGATGAAATTTTCTACTAATTTTCTTATAAATTTTTCTTCTTATTTTCCCACAAATTTTCATTTACTTGAAAATTTCCATAAACCAAACACAGCCTAAAGGATTGAAAAAAATATACTTTAGCTAATTTTTCTTTTTCACTTTAGGTATTTTAGGATTTTAAATTGATATTAAATTTTCAGGGTTTTTGAAGATTTTAAGATTTTGAAATTTTAGTGTATTTAGAACTATGCCCTAAACACCATAAAATCCTAAAAATAAAATGATGTTT
>NQLW01000081.1:1561041-1585559 GCA_002312845.1 Kalanchoe fedtschenkoi
AGGTGGCCAGATAATGATCCGGATCCGACAAGCTCTGTTTCAGAGCGATGAGAGCTACAACGTCGGTTCTGGATGATTCGTCACCGGAGGTGGGCGGGGCCAGGAGCGCGATCAGGGCCAGAGAGAGGATGGCGAAGAGGGTCGGTGGTGATGTCATCATTGTCATTGGGGATAAACAGAGATTGATGTGAGCTAAAAGATGAGGATGAGGATGAGGATGTCTGCTTGGCTGCAGTACGAGGTTTCTTTTATAGGATTCCGAGGTCAACGTGGTCAACGCTGCGTTTGCGAGGATTTGAATGAAGGCGCGGCGCGACCTAGAAATTGACATGCATTAAGTAAGAATTGGGTAAGGTAATTTATTGCATTAATGACGATGCAGACGACTAGTATTGGTTACGTATTTCATTTTAATTTTGTTTTGCATTATTTAAACGAGTAAGAATTCTGAATTTTAGACTGTATTTGAGTTGATATTACCTGTCTGCATCAACATATTAAGGTAATTGAATTAAAAAAATTTAATATTCATAACCACAATATTTAATAGATAATTATTTAATGATTTTTCAATAAAAAAATCAGCATCATAAGATAATTAATATTTATTTTTTAATTTAATTATATATATTAAATACGTATTAAAATTGTTAAAAAATAAGTAAAAACAGATAAATAATTTCAGAAAGAGTATTGATTTCTTTAAATGGCAATCAATTGTCATTTATTTATCCTCGTGTGAACTTAATTCACTCACCAAACTTGCATTACATTTGTGGGAATGTCATTTACTCTCTTAATCAGCATCATTATTTTCATTAATGAATTCACACATGGCTAGATCGATCTAGCATCATTATTCTTTCTAGTATGAAATGTAGTGTGACCTAGTGCATTTTTGTATGAACTACGTATTTTTTTCAAGTAATTAATGTCAAACCCATATGAAAATGTATACTCTTAGGTCGGTTTTGCATTATAACAAGTACAAATTTGTTGATATACACAGTAAATTTATGATAGGTATTTTTTGTTTGTTCGGAAAATATAATCTACGATTCGAACCTAAGATTTGGAGGTTGTTAGATAACATCCAATACCGATAGGTAAACACCTTGTTAGTATATTATATTAGTTTGATATTATAAATTAAAATGAACTGATTTTATAATTCATGATAAAAATTGTTTGGTTTGATATATTAGAAAATAAATTTACCTTATAACTCAATTTTCAATAATTTTAGTAAAAATATTCTTAAATGGAATATGCCACCGAAATACCACCAATTTATATAGGTTGTAATCTGTTTGAATTTTTTTTTTAAAAATAAATCTTTTTGACTCCTATAGCTAGACACCGAATTGTGGTGTCCCTAATTGTGTAATGCACAAAATTAAACCCAAAAACTTTTTCAACATTCATGACTAAAATTATTAAAATGTTTGTGAATTAATATTCATGGATATTGACCTAACAGGCTATATTGGTCATTTGAAAATAAAATAAAGTATAGTAAACTAAAATTTTTGATAATTTCATATTGAATAATTTTGCCCAATTAACTATTATATAATTTATATTTTTAAATTGACCAATATAATCTGTGATGTTAAATATACATAATTTTAAAATTATGGACATTTTAGATATTTTAACTACATATTTAGAAAGTTTTTTAAAATGACAATTAAGCATATTCCCTTTCTCCCAAACTCTTTTTATATAAAAATACTTGAAACTAGTCACTCTGGTCTAATTTGAAGAATATTAAGAATTTGTATTATCAACACCCAAGCCCGGTTTACCATTCAGAATTTTGAGTGGACTTATAGATTCCGTCAATGAAAATTGTCATATATCCTGTTGAAAACTGAAAATGTTACGTGACTATTTGCTATTACTTTTAAATTTTGTTGATTATTTAACGCGTGATCAAAATAATATGTCATGAGTGCCTATTGATGTCAAGAGATGCCGAGGAGTAATGAAAGAGTCAATAATGACAAATGCTGCTCAACCACCATGTGATAGTCGAGCTCGATGTGTTCGTGCATTCATGAAAAATTGGATTTTATGCAATGAGGAGTACGGTTCGATGTGTCTGATACCATGTTAGCAAGTTGGTTCCACACTAAAAATCAATTGGTAATAAGTGTGAGTCCAACTATACTTAAGGTGTAATTCTATGAGCTTTGTGATCGATATGGATCCAACAAAGAAACATAAGAGATAAACACAGATTGTGCTTTTACATCAATGGGATTCTTGGCTGGTTTCAACCCAAGCATACCAGAATCTTTTAAGTAAGCTCAATATAATGCATAGTTTAGTTGACAAACAAACAAATTAACCTGTTGTAGAATGAGCTATCTCCAAACCAAGAAAAAATCTTATGTCCAAAGTCTTTGATACAAAACTTATCATTAACGAACTTCTTTGCTTGGCTGATTAATGCAGTTGAGGTCCCTGTAAGTAACAAATGATCCTCCACATAAAATAGCATAAGAAGAAGCTCAGGTTCTTGGACTTGTGTAAACATGGAATTGTCATTGTAACTTTGCATAAAACCAAAGGAAATAATTAAGGGTGTTAGTGAGCTTGGCATTCCATCGGTGTGATGTTTGCTTGAGGCTGTATAATATGAACTTTTGTTCAGCTGCACACTTTGTCTTACTGTTTTTCGGATTTGTAGAATCCACTTGGTAAGTCCATGAATACCTCCTGAAGAGATCACCATGAGAAAAGCGTTATTAACATCCATTCGATAAATTGGCCAAGTCTTAGCTGCAGCAACAAATAACACCAAACGAGAAGTTGTCATTTTCATCACCGGTGAGAAATACTCAGAGTAATCGAGCCCCTCCCGTTGTGTGTAGTCTTTAACCACAAACCGTGCTTTGTACCTCTCTACAGATCCATCAGAATGATATTTCACTTTATACACCCATTTTGCTTCCTATAATTGAAATTTTTATTTACTTCGATTAACACAATTATAAACTTGTTTTATACTTATAAACAATGTCATTAAACACAATTCTAAGATAATTTATATTCATACTGATAATACTTTCTATTTAATATTTGTTGGTAAAATACATCATTTGACCTGCTCAAGACAACAATGCGTGAATGAAAAACACTTAGCTTATCAACCGAATCACCGCAATGGTTTGTCTTAGAAGAATATTCGTCCCTCTATATGTGTATATATTTGCGTGAGGGTTCAAACGAAACTTCTTCCAGGATAAGATGGTTACAGTCTCTTCTCAATGCTCAAGGAGAAGAGACCTCCTCGAAAACTTCTTCAGGTAGCCGAAACCAACACTCCTGATCTGAGAAAGGGAGTATGACTCTCTTTCAACTTTTCTCATTTGTGTTTCACTCAATTTTACACTACCATCATTTACTCAATTTTAAATAAAAGGAAGAAATTCGTGAAACGAAAAGTCACACCGTGAAACACAATGGTCACTCCGTGAAACACAAAGAACATGTCGTGAAACGAAACCGTCTCTTTGGTTTTTCAACACAATAAATGAGAAATCGTATTTATCTTTTACATTTATGTTGACTTAAATCAACAAGATAAATAAATACACAACTACTTATTATGTTGAACCGAGAAAAGTCAAGAGATAATCAAACCGAGTAAGCATGGATTCTCGTAGGATCAGCTGCTCCTACGATCCCAAGCACATGAACCAAACAAGATAAAATAAAAGTGAATTGATCAGGTTCACTTTTATTTTTGAACAACTTTATCTAAGGATTTCAACTAAGGGTTTGGCTCGTATCCATCATAGATAAACTTGTTACTCAACATGTTTAATTCAACACTCAATTATTGAAATTAAAATTAAACCATTAGGTATAATTATTGAACCAAATTTCAACAATATTGGTACCTAATTCATCTATTTTTTTCCAATCAGGGAAGAAAGAAGTTAGAAAAAAACCTGATCAGATTTTGATATTTTTTTTGGGGTCAGATTTCGTCCTGTTTCAGCCCATCTTAATTTTCTTATTAATTTGGAAAGAAACTGAGATGAAAATTTTGGAAAAAACTTAAGGGGTGCTTCCGGCCTTCTTTTAAATTTCAATTAAATTGAATCACCGAAACGAGATGAAAAAAAATCATAAAAAAACTTTCCCGCCAACTTCCGATCAACTTATTTTTAATATTAAAAAAAAGCTCAATTTTGATAGTATGTTTAAACGTCGTCACAACATTAAAACAGAGCTGGTTGGACGCATAACTTTTGTTGGGCCCCATCTCAAAAATTATTCGCTTCTACAATACTCTCTTTGTTCTCACGTGTTAAATGTTATATATAATACTAGCGATATGAATTTAATAGGTAATAATTTAATTTTGTATAAAAGATAAAATTGATGGATTATTACTGGTGTAAAATTATTTTTTTTATTAATTATGATAATGAAATCATTAATATTTGACTTTTTAAAGTAATTATAAATATTAAATACATGTTGAAAAATATATAAAAATAAACACAAAAAAATTAATTCAATAACAAGTAAAAATAGAACAGAGAGAGTGTAGATTTATTTTTGGTGAACCAGTTGAGTTATGCAGTTATTTATTTTTTTGGTGATCAGTGGCCGCACACTCCTCACTCCTCTATCTTGATAGTGATGTTCATACTCGCTGCGGATCAGATCACGCGTACCTCCACCGTAAAATTATTAAACAACACCTAAGACCACTAAAACATCACTAACAATGTTATGCAGTTACTTAATATTACAAATCAAAGAAATAAAGACTTTTTAGCTTTGATCTTGCCAAAATCAGACAATTGCTCCAAGAATAAAGTACGAGCAGTTTTGAGTTTTGTTAACCAATTATTATTAGACATGCGTAAAAATAAATAATATTTTATTTTAATTAATTTTTATACAGTAATAATAAATTGTCAAAATCATAAACGATATTTTTTTTTCTTTTTGTAATTTAACTAGGAGCATCGTTTATTCATAAATCAAAATCAAACGTCCACTTCCTAGATACAGCGTTAAATTAGAATACTTTATTATTCTCCCACGTTCAAACTCCCCAACCGCACCTTTGACCGCTGACCGCGTTGACCGCACAACCTTACAAAACCCGACCAGCAGCAGCCAGCATCCTCAATCACTCACCCTCCAACTCCGCGCTCACCTCGTCTCTCTGTTTCCCGAGGATGACGACGTCACTCGCCCTTTCCTCCCTAGCTCTGATCGCCTTCTGGGCCTCGCTGGCCGCCGGTGACGCAGACGGCGACGCGCTGACGGCGCTGAAGCAGAGCCTGTCGGATCCGGACCACGCGCTGGACAGCTGGGACCCGAACCTGGTCAATCCCTGCACGTGGTTTCACATCACCTGCAACAGCAACAACCGCGTCGTCCGACTGTATGAAAGCTCGCAGCTTTGTTCATTTCTCGTCGACTTTGCTTGAAACTAAGGCTCTGTTTGGTTTCACTTGAATTCAATTAAGGCTCTGTTTGGGCTTGCAGAGACTTAGCCGGCCTGAATTTGGGAGGCGTGCTGGTGCCCCAGCTCGGCAATTTGGACACTCTGCAGTATCTGTAAGTCCCATGGATTTCAATTCCACCGCAAGCTTCTTTGGTGTTGTGAAAATGTGATATTTTTTCGAGTGTTGATGGGAAAATATTTGCGTTTTGATAAATTGGAGTTGTGTAAGCTAGTCTTCACTATCAAAGTTGACGAATCTGCCGTACTCAGCCACACACAAAAAATATATGATTTTTATATGATTAAAGTCGGAATGAATTGAATTAGATTGAACCGATTTAATAGATTGAGTTCGGTTTTGGAGTGTTAGTATTTTGGTTACTATTTCAATTTTAAAAAAACTAATGACTAATAATTTAGTTCATTTTCTTATTTTATCAAACTCAGTTTTGCTATATTTTATATTATAAATAGGTTTAATTGAATGTATAATGTAAATTGCTATCTATATATTAATTTTTTGTATAAACTGGAGAACCGTATCCCTTTGGAGCCGGATGAAACTCCAAGGGGATCCCACCGCCTCCCCAGATGGCCCTTGGGCGCAACAGGATTGAACATAAGTGAGTGCCTAGTTTCGAATTTGAGACTTCTTAGTTTGAGAGCCTCAGTGTCAGACTAGTCTTGGGGGCACTATCTATATATTATTATTTATGTAAAAAGTACCTTATTTAGTAAATAAATTAGAAAATAAAGTTGATGAAAAAATAAATCGAAATGAATCGAATCATATGATTTGATTCAGTCTAATTTTTCACAGTTGGTTTGGTTTCAAAATATTCAAATGGATTGTTCAATTTAAAATTTTGTTAAAAATCGAACCGAACTAAATCGTTGCTATGCTACTTGACAAGACAGTTTGTAATTTGCATGTTGTTGTTATCAGGGAGCTGTTCAAAAATAACATTCAGGGAAGCATTCCGGCAGAGCTGGGTAACCTGAAGAGCTTGCTCAGCTTCGACCTGTACAACAACAATATCTCCGGCACCATCCCGCCCGCCCTCGGCAACCTCAAACAGCTCTTGTTTCTGTACGTTTCATCTTTCACTCATAAGATTTTTTTTCCGTGAGAATTCGAACTCTGTGCTCTCAATTTAAACCGGATTTCAATTCGGCTCCTGATCCACCGGACCACACCCGTCGCCGGTCGTATGATATCTAATGCCTGGTATGAGTTTGTTGTGTCTGAAGTTTAGTATTGCAGGCGCCTGAATGAAAATCCGTTGCTGTCCGGTGCGGTCCCGCCGGAGATTTTATCGCTTCCGAACCTCAGACAGCTGTGAGATCATCATCTACAATCTGGTTTGAAACAATGTGCATTGTTATGTGTGCTGCTGACACTCATTGCCGACTCATCTGTAACTCGATTTCTCGTTACAGGGATGTCTCGAGCACTGGAGTCACGGGAGCTCCGCCTGCGCCGGCAGCATTCCGTTGAGCTAGACAACAAGAAAGAACTACAAATCAATGTTTCATATATATCATCGTATCATATCTGATTTCTGCTAGTATTCAATATCAAAAGAATGTTTTCTACTACACCGCAACTCTTCCTCCTCAACCGATACGAGTTGTTAGTTGGAGATTTTGGGTGGGAGGGGTTGAATGCCAGAAGCTAAGAGTGCATTGAGAAATAGTCGAATGTTGTCTGATGATGACGAGATCTTTAGGTCACTGCAAGTAGGAAGCAAGGTCTTGCTAATGTGATCGAAATTTTGAAATTATTAGACAACACCCAAAACCGTTAAATCAACATTTTATTGATCCATTTGCATGCTCATTATGTGTTTTATTTCAAGCTTTAAATTAAAAAATCACATCATCCCTTTTAAGCCACCCGGCTACATTTCTGATGACCCTTGTGATTAGGGGTGTTCAAAATCTGGTCCGGTTGACCGAAGGATTCCGGTCCGATCTTCAGTCCATCCATCTTGTTGATCCAAAACATCTACCTACCCGTGAACAGCCAGCCAACCTCTTTACGAAGCTTTTATTTGCTGATGAACTTTCTAATTTTTGCTTCAAGCTCAACATTATGAATTTCCTACATGTTGAGAGGGTGATGAAATTAATTGATTTGAGGTTGCAGGATGGTGAAGGATGCAGTCAATTTACAGATATGTTATTAAGGTGTTGGGGTCTCGATGTTCAATTAGCAACTTGAAGGTATGTTATGCAATTAGAAAATAGTGCATGTGTATAATTGTAAACTTAGAGGGTTGGTATTTGCCACCTATATAAGTTTGTAGTAGGCTTAGCAAATTTTCAAGTTGGAGAAAAATCACAACGTTGGCTGTTGGATTCTGGGCGAAGTTGTGATTTCTGACATTTCTCTGGCGAGATTCCGATCTGTTTACTTAATTTTCTTAGGTATAGGATAAATAATATTAATATAATGAATTTGATTCAAAATAATATATAATTTACTTATACAATCACTTGGTTTTACATGAAACCATCTGATTTCAAATTGTAGTAAATCGGCTTTTCATTATTAGATAAAAATTTAAAATAATTAACCAAAATTAGAAGAAAACAACGATCGGATCAAAGGTGAACGATCCAAACCAAGTAAAAAAATAAATCATTATGATTAATTTCAACTTTGTACGTTCCAACTCCCCCAGCCACAACGTTGACACGGTTGACGCAGTTGACGCCACTACTACAATTGAGCTGCACCAAAAACATGATCCTTAGTCACCAACTTTGGAGCTCAAAGATGATATCAACCGCTCTCTCCGTCTTCTGCTCTCTCGCTATGATCGCTTCTCTGGTCATGCCGGCTTTCGGAAACAAAGACAATGATGCTCTGATGGTTCTGAGACAGAATCTGTCGGATCTGAATCATGCTCTGGATAGTTGGGATCCGAGCATGATAGATCCGTAGTACCACATCACGTGCAATAACGCCAACCACGTCATTCGAATGTATCAAAAATTCATCCCCATTTATCAATATTTCTTTTAATTTGTGGTGTTGGTTGAAGCTTTAAATGTTTATTCACTTGTTTGCTGATTTTATTGAACTCAAAAATTGATTAATCTTCTGTCTAAAGATTTGATGATACTTGAATCCCTACGCACCATTTAAACCGTTGAAAAATTGGATCAAACGATAATAAATAGAGGGAACAATGAACAATTTCTTGGAATGTCAAAAATTCACATTTTAAAATGTTTGTTCCGTTACAATTTAGTTTAATTCAGTTAAATTTAATTTACAAAAACCGAACCCTCAATGTTTTATAATTATGACTTGAGGGTGATTTTCTTGCTATATTTTTCTTTTAATTCTTATTATACAGGATTTGTTCAGCTAAAATTCGGTTTGTTAACCTTTCATTTATGCAGTGACTTAATCTTAACTTAGGAGGTGCACTCGTGCCCCAACTCGGTAATTTAGACACTCTTCAGCACCTGTAAGTTTACTTTCATTATTTTTATTTTTTCTTTTTCGTGGTTAAGATGCGCATTCACTTGAATATTTCAGTAAACACTCTGACTGACTGATAATTAGTTCTTGTCTAGTTTTTTTTTCTTAATGTAAAATTTTAATGTTCCGGATCATTAGAGAACTATATGAAAACAACATACAAGGAAGCATTTCGTCGGAATTGGGTGACCTGAAAAACTTACTCACCCTCGACCTAAACAACAACAATATCTCAGGGATCATCCCGCCTTCTCTTCGCAACTTGAAACAGCTCATAATATTGTAGGGTTTTTTTTCTCTTGTTCAAATGACAACATCAGAGTTTGCTTCTACTGCAATAATGTTTCAACATAAATTGATCCGAATGTTTTATATTATTTTGGGTGCACTTTTGTGTTGCAGACGTTTGAAAGACAATTCGTTACTGTCTGGAATAGTCCCTGTTGATCTTTCTAATCTCAAATTATTGTGAGTTCGTCAACAACGTGAATATGTTGTTGCCATTCACTGTTGATTCTTCTACAACTCGCTTATAACTCACTTTTCGTTTTGCAGGAGTGTCTCCAACACTCAAGTCATCGGATCTCCGCCTCCACCTTCGCCCACGTCATAATGAACGAGTTGGTTTTATAGCATCCCTCTCTTCGCCAATAAATGTTTTAAATAACGAGAAAAAAACGAAGAACTGAAATATATAATTCATAGATCACAACGCGTCAAATCATTTCTCATTATTCCGAATTTAAATGTTTTGTTTCCCCTCAATAAGAAATCTTTCCATCTCATTCATTTTGAAACAACACTCAGATGTTTCTTAAATAATTTATTTTACATACGTATTCAATTATCAGAATATTTAACATAACACTTTTAATTATCACACAATCTAATTGGGATTTAAGACTATTATACAACAGAACTCAAATAAGTTCATGTAGATTAATGTGAAAATTTAAGTAACTTCACTTCTCATTAGATGTTACTGATAATTTTACTGATGCTAATATTCATAATTATGTGGTCATAATACCATTCATAAAGCAATTCTTTACCCAAACACCAATTATACTGTTTTCGCTCATTTACATAAACAAATCTATTATTATGCAATCTCAAAAATATTCTTACAAATTTTTTTATGTGATACTCATATGGTATTTAGATTAGTTAGATGTATACTTATCTTGGATTTTTATACAGAGCTGCAAAGCCAAATACAGCCAAATCAAAAGGATCAGCCAATCATCAGGGAACGTGTAAAATAAAAATTCATTAATATTTTTAAAACAAAAATCACCCCCATTTACCTCAAAACCATCCTTTTATTGTACAAAACCACCATGATTTATGTGGCTGTAACCTTGCTTAGCATGATGGGATCATCATTCTTTTATCTTTACGTTATTAGTCATCTATTTGATTTATGTTAGCAAAAAATCAGACGTCCTGACTCATTTACAGAATTAATATGATGATTTCATGGACAATAGCACTGCCGTTACGAAAACAATACAGAAATAAAATGAATCTTCATACAATGAACACGCACACAAAAAAAAAAAAAAATTGCCTCCACGATTTCCATCCAACATAGGAAAGCAATAGTAATAATCAATCACAAAATGAAACAAAAAGAAAACTAGTCTTATCTAGTAGTGTACGTAATCTTCGCCTCTCATTGACAAAATGGTAATACATTAACCACGAAATTATTTGATGTAATTTTCTTGCTTTCTTGTATTGCGTACTTCCAATGAGATCTCCACACGCATTCCACCCTTGTCGTCTGCGTGAAAATTAATTCCAAACAGAAGTGGAAACGCCTGTGATGACAACCCACTTGGGAGATGATTAATCAATCAACCCATCCATGTATGTGATGTGGGTGCCCTTTCTTTACCCTCCCATGGAGTATTTATACAACACAACCTCACACACCCTTCAAAGTCGGAAGATCTGACACATCTTTCACTCACCAGTATATCAACCTCATCATCATCAAAGCCACACATATTTATTACACACAAACTCACTTCTCTTTCGCTCTCTCTCTTTCCATCTCTATCCGTTGTTTAACCATTTGCAGAAGAGGAAGAAGAAGTTAAAGGTGAGATCTTTTGTGGTTTTGGATGTGAAGATTTGGTGGGTTTTCATATGTTTCTGTCGTTGAGCTTGTTTTGATTGTTTTTGGGGGTTCTTGATTGATGTGGGTCTTGCCTGAGTTGGTGGTGGATCTGATTAGAAGTGGGTTTTTGATCATTTCTTGGGTTTGGTTTTGTGCAGCGGCTTTTTTGATGATTTGTTTGGAGGGGTAGATCTGAAGATTCTACTTTTGGTTATCTATGTAAGAAGGGATAAGCCTGCTTGGTTGGATCTTTGTCTCTGAATGTTATGGCCAGATCTGGAAACCTACTTGTGTTTGATTGATTGTTTTGGTTTTTTTGTTTTGTTTTGTTTGATGCTTGTGTCTTTTGGATGATTTGTTTTTGTGGGTATTAACAATCTTCAAATTTGGATGGATGCAAAGGAGAGGATTCCTAAATTTCTAATTGCTTATGATGCTGGATTTGGCAGGTTGGGAAGCCCATGTGGTTTTAGTTGAAGCTGTATTTGAGGGTTGGTGTAGAAGCTACCAGGAACTTGGTTATCTTATTGGGCTAGGAGATTTGATTGGTGTTTGATCAGATCAGATCAGATGATGATGTTCGACGAAATGGGGTATTGTGGGGATGTGAACTTCTTTTGCGCCCCACCGCAGGTTGAGAGAGTTGAGCCTCTGCAGCAGAATGAACTGGATGGAGCCGTTGAGGATGATTATAGCGACGAGGAACTTGATGTGGATGAGCTTGAGAAAAGGATGTGGAGGGACAAGATGCGGCTGAAGAGGCTAAAAGAACAGACTAAGACCAAGGATGGGGTGGATGCGGCTAAGCAGCGACAGTCACAGGAGCAGGCCAGGAGGAAGAAGATGTCAAGGGCTCAAGATGGGATATTGAAGTACATGCTGAAAATGATGGAGGTTTGCAAGGCTCAAGGTTTCGTTTACGGGATTATCCCCGAGAAAGGGAAGCCCGTGACAGGGGCATCGGATAATCTCCGTGAGTGGTGGAAGGATAAGGTCAGATTCGACCGCAATGGCCCAGCCGCTATTGCGAAGTATCAAGCTGAGAATTTGATTCCAGGGAACAGTGAAGGGGCGAACTCAGTTGGGTCAACGCCACACACTTTGCAGGAGCTCCAGGACACCACTCTAGGCTCCCTGTTGTCTGCCCTGATGCAGCACTGTGATCCTCCACAGAGAAGGTTCCCTCTAGAGAAGGGCATTCCGCCTCCATGGTGGCCGACTGGTGAAGAAGAGTGGTGGTCGCAGTTGGACATACCCAAGAATCAAGGTCCCTTGCCTTATAAGAAGCCTCATGACTTGAAAAAGGCGTGGAAGGTGGGAGTTCTCACCGCAGTGATTAAGCACATGTCTCCTGATATTTCCAAGATCCGTAAACTCGTCAGGCAGTCCAAGTGCTTACAGGACAAGATGACTGCCAAAGAGAGCGCTACATGGCTTGCCATCATTAACCAAGAAGAAACACTGGCAAGAGAGCTTTATCCGGACAGTTGTTTTCCGTCATACGGTGACATTTCATCTATTGGCTTTAATGATTGCGGAGAGTATGATGTTGAAGGTCCAAGGGATGACCACAAATTTGAGTACCAAGACCAGAAACCGATCAAACTCACTTTACCTGATCTCGCCGTGAAAGACACAAAGGGTTTCACGACCAACCAACCACCTTATTCCTTCGTTGATGTGAATGTGGATATTGCTAGGAAGAGGAAACCATCCTCAGAACTTAACCGGGTGACGGAGCAGAATATTTATACATGTGAGTTTCTGCCATGTCCTTACAGTGAAAGCCACCTTGGGTTTCATGACAGAATTAGCAGGGACAATCATCAACTGAGCTGTCCTTTCAAAAGCATATCTTCTGATCCAGTAGTGATGCAATTTCATGAGGGGAAATCCATTAATTTTCATCAGTCCATTTTGCAACCCAATCAGGCAGCTCAACCTGCCAGTTTGGCTCAATCTACGTTCAGTTTGCCCGGAGTTGGGGTCCCTGAAGATGGACAACGGATGATAAACGGACTCATGTCTTACTATGACAGCAACGTCCAGAAGAACAAATTTGCTGACTCACAAAACCTGAATCAAAATGTGCCACAGCCAGTTCCCCAGCATCAACATGTCAAGTATAGTTTCAATGACAGTCAGGGGTTCGCTATGGAGAACAACTTCTTTGACACTCCCAACATTCCTGCTAGTCATCATATGTTCGTCCAAGAGCAAGGTCATTTGGATCCATCAAAGATGTTGAACCCTCAGTTTGAGATGAATCATGGTGGGAACACATTGCAGATGATATATGGGCCCACTTTCGATGCAGTTGCCAGTGACTTCAGTGATGGAATTTCAAGCACTTACCCCAAGCAGGTATCAGTTTGGTACCCCTGAATATTCACTGAAAAAGAATCAACCCCTGAGTATTGTTCCATTCAGCTTCCTGGTCTGGTATCAATATCATTAACAAGAATGCATATGATGTTACAAATCGCAGAATCCTCTATCCAATGTTGAAGCAATACATATGTAAAATGAGTCGGCAGAAGTGAGTTTGCTACTTTATCTGGGCCAGACCCTTGTTTGCACCCTTCTGTTCGACTATGTTTGTGTCCTTTAAGTTTGTGAGATAAATAAGACTAGGTTGCTCTTTTTGCTTCATCTGTATGAATCATTTGAACCTCCTATCTCACATTGTGAACTTCGAAAATCACCTTGTTTCTTTAATTGAGGGGCTGAAAGTTCTTTATGATCCTCATAAACAGTCAGTCTATGCTACCATAGACTTACTACGGTGTTACAGATACTAAAAGTAAAGTACCATGGAAGCCAAATAGTCTTGGTCTTTAGATACATTAATGGCATGACAATTCGGTACAGCTTTCTCTTATTGCTACTAGGATTGGAGGCAAGAAAGTAACTTGAGTTTCTTTTTGAAGACAATTAAAAAGTAAGGTCGGAATACAAAGGATAAAAAGTACAATTGTAATTATCTGCACGTGGAAGCAAGAGTGTGAGGTATATAAATAATATTGCTCACTTGCACTGTGCATGAATTCCTGTAGCCTGTCTTGCAAGTTTCAACACGAAGAGTTCATGAACAAGAACAAACTTTTTTCCATTTACTTATCATATTCAATTGTCGTGTCGTGAAGATGCAGGACATTAGAAGACACATTTGCAGACAGTTCTGTAAATAATTGTTAAGGTTAAGTACTTTACTGATAACAATTAACAGGTTAACTGAATGTATTAACTGTATGATTGGGTTCAGAGCCAATTGCTTCTTTATCTTTTCACTATGAACTCAGTTGACTTGGAGCACTTTGCTTAAAGTTTCTGTTAATCTGAATTGAAGGTATTTCAGATGCAGCTGGGTAGATTTGGTCATAGATTATATTTTTTTTATTTTATTGATAGTATACATAGTGTTGTAGAGACGTCTGGGCCAGATACATTCGGCCAAGGCACCTGTTATCTGTATCACTAATTTCAATATTTCAGATCTTGCAGTCTTCTCCCCCATTTTGTTTCTCTTTCTTGCTTGTTTCCCATTCCCATGTGTTTGACAATACTTATTTTCTTTATCTTGTTCAATCATGTGTTACAGGGCAGTAAACTATATAGGCTGCAAACCCGGTGTTTGCGCTTTACTTAGTTTTGAGTCATTAGTCCAACAATTAGACAATTAGCTTGGCATGAAAACCAGTGCCTTTTTTTAAGAAGCAAATTTTTTTAGTGAAAAGTTAGCTCATTGGCTTTGTTACACAACTAAATTCTTTCAACACAAATATTTTGACATTTCCCTACTTGGCCGTTCTGATTTATGGTACTCTTAAGGTGTTGAAGTTACTTAATATCCAATGGTTGAAATAGTTCATAAAATATTTTATTTGATTTATTCATTTTAAGGTTTCTGGGAATTTGTCAAGGCCAGGTACATTCACAGGGCATCTGAAGTCCCAGTATTCAGTCTTACTAAAGCAGAAGCTAATGGTCTCTATGGTCTCTATTGTTTATAGTTATATCTATTGTTTTGTTATCAGAAATCCTCTGTTCCCAAGTGTTTGAATTCTTCATAAGCATCTGGAACTATTTACTATTTAGGTTGCAAGCACTGCATAAACACTTTCCTAAACCTGGCATGCAAACCAAAGATTTAAGATTACATGGCCTATTTGTGAATCGGGGGATCCTGCTTTTTTGTTTTCTAATCTAAATCAGCTTGGGCTAAAGATGCCTGAAACAGTGTTAGGTCCTTTAAAATGTATAGAAACTCTCTTTCACGTCAAAATGGATGATCAAGATAGCATTTATCTATTCGTTCTGATAAGATTATTGTGGCAACAGGGCATAATGGATATGTAGGATATGAACTTACCTTCTGCTGGATTAGCAGTGTCGGAAGAAGAATCTTTTAATCATCTAATTTGATTTTCAACCTTAACTGCAAAAAATAAAATGGAACTTAAGAGAAGCTTTATTTTCTACTCCAACAAAAAAGGACATTTATATGCTGTCCAATTGATAACTTACATAAAACTTAGACAATCAGAGAAGGTAAGCAATCATGAGTCTGATTATCAAATGACAGTCTACACGGATCAGAGCAGGTTAGAGAACAACTTTACAAGTCCAGTTACTCACCAGGTTTCTCTTGTTTGTAAAATGGGGAAAAATCCAAAAGGGTCCTTGAACTACTACTGTTTACCCAATTGCAGTCAGAATTACCACGATTTTCAAAAAAGTGCGATGAAAAAAAAAATTGGACTGATTTTCTAAAATAAAATTCACAATTACATTCCAAAACTAATATTATTATAAGACTTAAGTTTGTGTGTGAAAATTACGTCGTTTGATTATCAAAAGACGTCATTTTCTTTATGTGCGCAAAACGATATAATTTATTTTGATAACCAAACGACGTAATTTTCGCACACATATCTAAGTCTTGTAATAATATTAGTTTAGAAATGTAATGATAAATTTTATTTTAGAAAATAAGTCCTTTTTTTTCATCGCACTCTTTTTGAAAATCTTGGTAGTTCTGACCGTAATTAGGTAAATGGTGATAGTTCAGGGCCCCTTTTGAGTTTTATCCATAGTTTCTATCTCACTTGATTCGTTATATCCTCCGTTCCCAAAGTGCTAAAAAATGACTCATGAGCTTGTGTGGCTCGGGTTGTTCATCGGTCCAAAACCGGACCGGACCGGAATTCATAAATCTTAAGACCCGAAGATCGGACCGGATTCTAATGGGTCTAGACCGGATCAGACCGGAAAATTCCGAGTTTGGACCGGACCAAACCGGTTTGGACCGAATTAATAAAAAATAAATATTTTTTATCAAAATAATAATTAAATAACTATTTTATTTATACTTTAAGATGAATAAATACAAATATCATACTAAAAATATTGTTTGTTTACTTAAAAAATGTAAAACCGGTCCATTCTGGTCCGGACCGGACTTTTCAAGATTTGGACCAGACCGGACTGAAAACCAGAATCCAGAAAATTGGTTGACTTCGGTCCGGTCCGGTTCAGTCCATTCCGGTCCGGTCCATTCCGATCGGACCGAATTTTGTAGGGTGTGGCGCTATAGACCACTCAGGCTGCAAACTCTCTGCTTCAGCTCCAACCCATTGACCTTTGTTCATAAGCTCGACAACCAAGCTAAGCCTAATATAAACCAGGGCAAAAATTTACTTGGCCTTACCATGCAGTTGGATCTTAACCTTTTGTTTGCTATGTAATATTCTGCGCCCTGTTAAGTAAATGCTCAAGTCTGTATTAAGTAGGTCATGACAGGATAAAATCATCTATTTGGTTTTCATATACTTGAAACAAGCTAAGCTTCATGAATCAACTCTGTGAAGATAAATAAAGCCAAAGGCCATTAAGTGCTGCTTCAAAATACAAATTTTTTATAATTCTTCTTCTACAAATGAGAAGAAGACGAAGAACATGAAACACCTCAAAAGTTAAATCTGCGTCTATTTAATTCTTCTATGCCAAAATAATTAATCTCTTTTTCAAACATCATCAGGCAAACGACCTACTTATATCGGTTTTGAGAAATAAAGACGACACAGTGAAGGCAATCAACTTACTGGGTGTTAGTTAACTTGTACAGAATGTTCGCAGAACCAACCCACAGGCCACAAACAAAAGCAAATGACACCACAGTAAAGAAAAAGAAAACGACAGCAGTGTAACTTCAGGTTGGAGAAGAACTCAGAGAGTTGAAATTTTCATAGTTGAATTCTCCAACGCCAGGATTCAAAAACTAAAGAATTGATCACATTTGTCCGGGCATCATCCGGCCAACAATTTATATCAACTTCCACATACACAAATGGCAATATATAATCTGATTCATATTCTTTAAAGCTCATACCTATCAAGCAATGTGCTTCAAGTCATTTTTATATTTGTAAAGCAATAGCTGTTCATCATTGATTCATACCTGTCATCACTAAGCCAAGTCTGCAGCAACAAAAGATTCATCCATGTCCGGCTCGCACGTCTTCCTCCCTCCAAATGGCACCTAGGTCTTCCATCTACACATGAAGTGTCAAAATCAAATCTCTCATTTTCCCGTTAACAAACCAACTCAGATGTCAATTTAAAGGCTCTCACTCAAAGACTCTCTTATGATCTCATCTCCAGATTTCTGAGCTTTCAAAGATAGTAACTACTGTTGACAATGGCAGAGAGAAATGAACAAAATCAACATCAAGCTCATCAAGGACAGTCAGAATCAGGAACCGTGTCAGGCAAGGCAGGAACAACTCAATTCATCATCAAAGTTCCAAAAGATCAGATTTACAAAATACCTCCACCTGAGAACGCCAAACGTTACGCCGACTACACTCGCCGGAAACCTAACCGGAGCTCCTGCTGCCGCCGCTGCATCCTCTGGACCATGTTCCTCATCCTCGCCGCAGCCGTCCTGGCCGCAACCGCCGCCGGCGTGGTGTACCTCGTCTTCCGTCCCCAAGTCCCGCGCTTCACAGTCGAGAAGATCTCCGTCTCCGGCTTCGACTCCAACCTCACCGCTTCGAACTCATCACCGCCGATCAGGTTGAAGTTCTCGCTGGTGGTCAGGGCTCAGAACCCGAACGAGAAGGTCAGCGTGTACTACGAGAGGACGAGCTTGGTGATGATCCGGCACTCGGAGGCGGATCTTTGCGACGGGGAGCTACCGTACTTCCGGCAGCCAGCGAGGAACGTGACGGTGATGAGGGCGGAGCTGAGCGGGGCGGAGATTGTGAGCGGCGGCGCGGTGTATGACGCGCTGGTGAGGGATGAGAAGGCCGGCGCGGTGCCGCTGGCGGTGAGGATTGAGGCTCCGCAAAGGCTGAGATTTGGGAATGTGAAGAGCTGGACGTTTCACGTGGTGGTGAAGTGCGATGTGGTGGTGGATGAGCTGACGGAGGCGGCGAGGATCGTCGCCGGAGGCTGTGACTCGCATGTGAAGATTTGGTAGAAATTATTTATTTTTCTAGGAAAAAAAAAAGAAAAGAGCGAGTTTGCGTTTGGTTTATATGGTTGAGTGCAGAGCAATATGTGATTTGAAATTGAATATGAAAGCAGTGATCGGATTTCAGAATCAAAATACCAGAAACCCGGAATGGCTTCTGATAGGTTTCGATTTCAACTCACATGCAGAAGAAGCTCTGCAGTTGCTTAAAAATGTTTATAATTTATATAGATAAATCATAAATGGCTATCCCTCCTAACTGTACCAGAGCTGGAGTGTTCTATGGCTGAGGCTTCTGGAGATGCTCATAGTTGTGCTTGGCCTCTTGGATGGAAACGTCGAGTTCTTTGTACATGTTAAGCGACGACTGGGAGAAGGTGTTCAGCTGGCTGAAGAAATGCACCAGGCTGGAGCGGAAGTTGTCGAAATCTGACCTCCAGATATTGCTGGCTGCGGCTCTGCTGCTGTCCCCGAGTGGATAGAAGTTGTTCATGTCAGCGCGATGTTTTTCTTGGCGGGGCAAGAGCCTGGAAGTTTCTGCTGCTAAGTTCTTGATCGAGTCTGAAAGGTCTTTGGTTGGCAGCTTTTCAAGACCTTCTAGCCAATCGCCACAGGTGACAAAGATGGGAGGGCCATATCCTCGAACGGATACAGGGCGATACTTCCGTTTCTTTCTGGAGGATTTTTCTGGGACTATGACACATCTTAGAAGCCATCCGTCAATGGCCTGCAAGTAAGACTTGTGAGCAGCCATCCACTTGATGAAACTTGAAGACATCAAACTCAGTTGCTGCTCTAAATGGTTTGTTATTTGCTGATGCGTCTCTGAGTTTATGCTTATTTTGGCTCCGCTATTAAGCGCGACAGATGAGATGATGCTGAACTGAAGCTTATGGCACTCATGCATCATGTCCCACATGTTAGCTATCCTGCATCCATAAGAGGACAGAGAACCTATCCAGAGTCAAGAAGCTACAAGAAGCATTTCCTGACCAGAATTCCAGCAAGACTTGTATAAGGTTGAAAGGAAGAGACATATACCCTTTTACCAATTCCTCAAGTTGTGGCTGCAACTCTTTGTCCCGTATTTCTTCGATTTTCCTGGATATTGAATCCATTCTTTTGATTGCGACTCTAATTCGTGAGTGCAGATCCTTGATCACTGCACGAGTTTTATCAACTCTTCGTGCAGGTTCACCTTGCGACTCCTGATGTCTGAGAAGTCGACATTTCATGTCATATGCATTCCTAACCACTTGGCTAGCCTGAGAGGAAAAGTGCAAGAGAAGATATTTTCACTTCAAGATCAATCATGTATGGTCATTGTATTTCCGTTCGAGCATTCTATCCATAATCAATTGAAATTATGATTCATTTGGTACATTTCCCTGTGAAAAAATGAAGTCTGGTGAATGGTAACAACTAATCTAGATGAATTTTTCTAATGATCTCAGACCACCTTGACAATAATTCTGACCAACAATAGTAAGATGCATAAAATCAGTTAGAATTGTATCTGACCTTAACCTCGTCATAAAGCTTCTTTTCCCAAGCGTACAGTCTGTCTAAGGTAGATGCATGACTGCCAGATCTCATGCAGTAAATATCATTAATAGAATTAGTGAGAGCATCATCTCTTGCATTCTCGCCGGCAGCATCTATTATTGTTGAAAAGGAGCGAGCAGGCATTGTTCGTTGCCATGTCAAGTACCTTGTGCTAACTTGGCCAGGGTCTGAATTGACAAAGAAACAAAATCATTTCTAACACCACAAAATAGGTCAGATAAAAAGAAAAATAATAATGCTAGTTAGAGATTCATATAGTCTAGAAATTGGATCATTTACTATGAACTAGCTCTTCGCCCATCCTCAAAAACTTGGTATGAAGTTCACAGGGACATGTTTCCACCAAAAATTTTATAAAACAATATGAGGTTACCGCTGAATCTAATCTCATCTACTCAATGCAAGTAAAACAAAAACTATATAAATCTGATCCAATTTGACATTTGAGAGCTTTGAATACTAATTAACCTCATATTGTCTTTGGAGTTAATCTATATTGTTCAGCAAACAATGAAGACTATCCCTCCATTGTTTAAAAGAATAAATATGAAAGCACACTGTAATATAACATAAGCTACTGAAAGCTCACACAAGCAAGGCTATCAGAATCCTCACTATAACCCTAGGCGCCATGGATTAGGAACCGCTACAATGGACGTAATAGTAAATAATGAGAATCACCTTCTGGAACTTGGCTGGGTTTTTCTTCTTGGTAAGAGAAACAGGCATTCAGACACCTCGATATCTTTGATCCACGACCTAAAAATGAAAATAGTAGGTTTCAGCTTTGGTTACATCAGTTGACATTTTTGTTCAAATCAAATGATTTTTACCTTTTCGTTTTGGGAGTATACGGCGGTAATGCAACTTGTTTGCTTCAAGCATTCTCGGTAGCTCTTCTCCTGACTCAGACGCTCTAACAAATAGTTGGTCAATATCTCTCATGCTCGAGCACAAATCATTTGGACTGGACTTACTTATGGAACTTCCAACAGGATTTTCTTCAACATCAGGGGTTTCTTTGATATCAGGATTTTCTTCAATATCAGCCCCTTCCACATCAGTCAGCTTTGTTAAGTTGACAGGCTCCAGAACTGATGAGGCTATTGCTCCCAGTGGTGACAAGTCAGGAGATCTGCCTCTCACCTCGGGCATGATTTCTGAGATTTCGGTGCTAGCAGAAGCTATACTATGCGAACTGGCAGCACCACCTAAATCTGATGCCATATTGACATTTTCAAAACTTCTAACTAGACCTTCAGAAAGAGGCTCGTCATAATATGAGAATAATTCATCGGAAACTACCCTTTGGTGAACAAAGGTAATTTCATCATCAACTTCTGATTCCATGATACTGCCACTCTGGTCATCGGCTTCAGCTTGTTTCACATCCTCAACATGTAAGCTTCCAGTATCACCTCCACTCTTGTGTCCTTCATTCCACCCATTTCTTACTTGAGCAGATAGTTGGTCATCTACCGGGTGAGCAAGGCTAAAGTAGTCCCACGGTATAGTTTCGGGAGATGGAGCTGAAACTGATTCATTCTCTTTAACTGGATGTTTTATGGTGCTATGTGGAGCATCTGGAGCGGCTACTCTCCCTTTTACTGGCGAAGCTACTTTTTCCTCAAATTTTTGTGAAGCAGTTCCTTCATACTTCATATGGTTCGCTTGAAGCTTCCCATTGAAAGGAGACAAAGACGGTGATCGAGTGATTGATATCGAAGAAAATGATAAGCCAGAACCTTGTCTCTCATCCGGAAGGATAGTCTGTGGTGTCACATTTACTGAGGTGTATAAAGAAGACTCTGTAGGACCTTGGAGCTCAAAAAACTCCCGAAGAGCTCTTCCTGTGTTTCTCAGAGACTGAATGTAACTAATATGGGTGTCCGCTAGCAAGCACCTACCGTTAAGTGCTTTCTTAACATACTTCTTACGGTCACGACACAATTGCAAGGATTTGTCTTCCTCCAGCTTAGAGTTTGAAGCCCCCATGACAATTCGCCTTGATTAGATGATCATCATTTTCCCCACATTATAATTTATCCTGCAAGGCATGCATAATTCGGTGACATTATCAAAAAAGGCTCTTGATCACGCAAAGCATTCAACGGCCACCGTACACATCCAAGAACAACGTATAAAACTAACTAGTCCCCCAAACAAACACAGAGAAATAAAACTTCCGTTCAACGGCCATACTAGGCCGTTACGACCAACAGATCCTCAGTAAAAATGGCATGTTCGCACAGTAACAAATGCAATATAGGTCATGTGCTATCACCAGAGCAACCTACTAGATTGATTTAGCAGACAAATAACATTGAAAGAATTTTTTTAAACTATAGAGAAAAGGAATCAAGTAATTACCAGACAAAGTGCATCAGCCATCCTCAAAAAATACATCTGACCGCCATCAGCATCCCTAAATCCAAGCATAAGATGTCAAAACATTAAAAATGGAGACAAAACAATCAACTTACATATCAGACATTTATGTTAAAGTTAATACAAGAAAAATCCTCATGGAAGTTCCTAATAGCAGCAGAATGATGCGCACATGTCAAACCCTGGCATCCCTCTAGGCCATCAATCAAGATAATCAAAACCTAGAACTACACATAACCTGCCATCAAAGATCATAATTTACTCGAACACTCATAAATCAATAACCTAAGCCCTGTACAGAGAACCGTTTGACAGGAAAATGAAACACTGTTCCATTGCTGAACGGTCATCAATTCTGAAACTCAAATCAGCCAAGACAGGAAAAAATCAGAAGATTGTTAAACAGCCCTATCAGTCCAATTTTCTATCTCCACTGATTCTCAGCAGAGAGTCCAACACGCAGATACTTGGAACTCCCAAAAAAAGACACCTCAAGGCAAAAAAAAAAAAAAAAAATTAAAAATAAAAGTTCAAACTCGAATTCAGAGAAATCCCATGGAAACACGAATCCCAAATTCGGCAAACCATCACACCGAATTCTGTTCAGTTTTTTCTCGTGTTTCGTAAACATGACTGGAATTGGACCAAACACCGGAAACCATAAAAATCCAACTCCAGAACTCCACCACATCGTGGAGCAAGACGTTAACTCCGTCCCGGTTTCGAACCGATTGGACCGAATTTTGATCAGATACGGACAGAGCACCGCCAGAAGTCAAACATAAAACAAACACGAAAAACAGTTCAATCAACACACGCAAAACAAAAAATCATTTCGAACTGAAATCCTCAACTCGAGCGCCGATTAAGCAGCCGCCGACGCTCGACCAGCACGACAACGACGAGTTCTCTTGCAGCAGAAGTCAAGCACGGGACGCAAAATCAAAATTGAACAAAAACAAAAGGAAGAAAAAAATCGAAGCAAATAAGTAAGCGTGAGAAACTGGATCACAACCTGAAGCAGCCGGCTGGAAGCGGGCGAGAGTGAAGCAGGTGAGGCGGCGGAGTCGGAAAACGACGATGGTGACGAGCGCGACGGCGACTGGTGGCTTTTTGCGTTGTGTAGTTGTTGTTGTGTTCATGCAAATTGAAGCGAAGCGAGAATATAGCGCAGTACTGTTGATGGGTCGCTTCTGCTCATTTCTATTAATATAATAATGCAAATTTAATATTTGAATATTTTATTATATGTAATATTTTATTATATGTTTGGTTGATGACGTGTGAGTGCGTGCGTATGTGGACGGGTCGGGTGGGCCCGGTGAAGTACGGGTACGTTGTTTGGTAAGGACGCGTTTGGAGTTTGGAGTTTCGCGGAGCCGCTTGTTGATTTCTTGAGAGGAAATTTTTTCCGGAATAAAAAAAGTATATAATTATATAAACTTCATCATTTTTATATAAATATTATATTAAACATTATAATAAAAGTATTCTATATATTTATGTAAAATCTTATTTCTATAATATCTTTATATCATAACTTTTTGTCATTTATAATTTATGTTTAAAATTAAATACATGTAAATTAATTATTGTTGGGAAATTAATTATTCAAAATTTTGAATTATTTTATAAATATTAAATAAAATTATGAAAATTTGTAAACTATGTCAAATTTTAATTATGCTAATCAAAGAACATGTGACAACACATGTTTACATCTACATTTTTATAGTATATAATTATAATGTAATGGTTAGGATGTTTCGCAAATCAAATCAATTGAATTAACTTTAAAAAGTAATATTGTTCTGAAAATGTTCAAATTTAAAGTTATTTTTAGATGTTCAGTTTATTATTCAAAAGATCTGGTGAGTATACCATGCTCAAGCAAAGTTTATTTGAAATTTTCTTTTACATTATTTAATAATTAAATCTTGTATTATTTTTTTGAGTTTATACTGGTAAAATTAACTTCTCATGC
>NQLW01000081.1:1585619-1614436 GCA_002312845.1 Kalanchoe fedtschenkoi
ATAACTTCAACAGTTTTGAATAAATATAATTTGTACTAGCCCGCATACTTCATGTGTTATTTTTCGTCCTTATATTTATTAATAAAATAATTCAGTACATGGATGAAATTCATATATGCTTTTTATGTTATCTGTTTTCATTATAAGAAAAACATAAACAATAGTACAATCATACAAATTAAAAATATATTATTTAAATTCTAAATGTGTAAAAAGTTGTAATTTCGAATTATTTTATATTACTATGCCTCTCCTGCAAGCACTAATTCAAAAGTGCATTATTTTAATTTAAAATTTTAATCTTATGTCTTTGATTACATAAATATTCACACTTTTATATTGTTCTGAGGTTTATTGTTCATTTAATTATGATTGGAGTTTGGTTGGTTGTGAGTACTTTTTCAATTAATCATTTGACATTTGCATTTATTACACGTATAAATTATATGCAAGAAAAATAAAATTTATTTTTTTCAATCCTAAATACTCCGTATGTAAAATGCTGCCATTTGAATTATTTATTAATACTATGCCCTCTCATGAACACGGTACATTATTTAAAACTAAAAATTGAAATAGATTTTGAACTATCAGTGGCTTCCATATTTACAATTTAAATTATTAAAATTATTTAAAAAAAGTGAAAAAAAGCTCAACTTAATTAAAATGATATTTAAACTTAATTAGTGTTCGATTCATTAAATATAATTAATTTTATAAAATTGTACAGAATTAGAGTTCGTTGATGTGAAAATACGTTATTTTAGTTATGTGAACAAAGTAATATATTTTGGTTTGATGATAAAACGACGTAATTTTAGTGCATAGACTTACTGTATTCTAATATTAATATTTATTTATAAGTGCAATCATAAATTTTACTTAGTAAAATCAGTTGTTTTTCTTCCGTCATTTCAGCAATTCGGATTATAATTAAGAAAATATTGATCATTGATGATCCTTATTTAAAAAAAATCTCTTATTTTAAATTATATTTTATTTCGATTTAGTGGGTGATCCTTGCACTATATCTGATCCCCATTGATTATATGAATATTTCAGACATGGGAGGATATTTTACAGAAGAGTTATTGTTCGTTTAATTTGATTGGAGTTTGATTGGAGTTTGATTGGTGCGCACTTTTAAATTAATCATTTGAGATTTGCATTTATTACTTTTCGAATTAAATGCTAGATTTTCATCTGTTCCGAATTTAATAATATGCGGATGTCTTCCTGTAAATAATGAGAAAGTTGATTAAAGGCGTGGCTTAAGATAAGGCTCCACTTGAGGAGTGATTTTTTGGGTGGGCTCTGTCCACCACGTGGCAGTGAACATCATCAATGGAGAGTCCCCGCGTTGAAAAGTCAAAATTACACGTGACGATTTATCATTGATTTGATATTTTTTGACTTTTTAACGCGTCACGTGACGACTCCCAATTGATGGTGTTCACCGCCACGTGGTGACACAGTCCACCCAAAAATTTCTCTCCACTTGGGTGCTAATTAATGACGTTGATTGAAGGTGATTGGGTGTTAATCTGGTTTTGAGAAAGTTAATCACTGACTTTGATTGGTTTCCAAACTCGGATGGATACGCCTCGGAATGGTTTCTGGTGGGGTTGAGTTGGAGATTGCGAAAGCTTGTGTTGGTGCTTGTGGAGTAAGATACGGATTAGGTAACTAAAAAAAGACAAATTGGATAAGTTTGTGAGTAGGATAGATGGTGAAAGAGGTTTGATATGATGTTTTTTTCTTTCTTCAATATTTGATCTCCGCATGTGATTTTTTATTGATTATTTTTTTCTATATGTGATGAATTAAAATTCGATCCGGATCAAAAAATAATTTGGAATCTGACCGCAATGAATCGGACCGAATTGATTGATTCTGGTCCGGTTTTTTATCCACTAATTTTGTGGGTTTCGGATTCTGATCTAGTCTGACTCAAATTCATAAAATTTTGGTCTGAATTGAAATAGACCAAAATGGACCGGTTTTACAATTTCTCAATAAAATATAATATTTTTAATATAATAATTAAATATATCTTATTTGATATGTAAATAAAAAAATATTTTTATTAATATTAAAATAAAAATTAATTATCAGTCTAAACTGATCTGGATCGATCTTCGAATCTTAAAAATCCCGATTTCGATTCTATTCCAAACAGGTTCCAATTTGATTCTGAACCCATGTATATATATATATGCGCCCCTGGTCACCTATTGAAGTTAACCGGTATATGCAGATGGATCAAGTTGGATTGGGATCGTCAATGAGTTATGTCGCTGTCTTCAAACGTTCCATTTTATAGTTATAATTAGATGAGTTGATATAAAAGTTCATCCGATGAATATTATATTTTTAAGTTCATCCGGTACATGAACATAATAATTTATCCTATGAATATAATAAATAATATATCAACTCATTTGAATTAGAATGGAGTGTTTTAATGATAACGATGCAAAATGACGTCATTTTTAAACGAGAGAACTCATCTAGATGGATGCTCTCAATGCATCTAAGAATTTGCGGCTTTTTATGGCATGAGTGAGTTCGTTTTTTATTTTCTTCAACAATCAAGATGATTGGTGAATTGCATGACATTTTATTTATTTATTACATTTTTAAACATAAGAGAAATAATATAATTATAATTGTAGAGTATTTTGCAAATAATATTCAAATTTTCTTAAAATCAATAAGCTATGTTAAAGTTAAATCACAAAACCTATTTTAAACTCGTACAATTCTTTGTTTGTGTTATTTGGTTTGGCATTGGAGACATGGTTGCTGAGGTGACGCAATTTTTTGGATGCATGGAATATAGATGGGTGGCTCGCTCGAAATTCACATTATTTTATTTCTTCGGCATATTCAATAGCTCAACACAAGTAACTAATTAGAAAAAAAATTAAAATATATTGTTTTGATTATGAAAAATTCAAATAAAAATTAATTAATAAATTTTAATTTAGATGAGCTGATATGTTCATCTGTTGCTATGTTCAGTATTCAACGAATGAGGTGATATGTTCATCAGTTGAACTGCTATGTACATCTGATGCGCAATGTTCATCAAATAAAATGTCATGTTCATCAAAGGTTGTTATATTCATCATATGTCGTTATGTTAATTAGATGAGATGTTATGTTCATCCGATGAAGAATTTAAATATACATATGATGAACATAGGTACCAAACTGATGAACTTATTTATTCATTTAGTGAACACTGATATTCATTTGATGAACATAACTATTTTAATTACATAAAAATATTTTTTTTTGTTATTTTTATTTAAATTTTTATTAAAATAATAAATTTTTAATTGTTTCAATTTTTTTTCAATTTTTTTCATATTTACTATTCATACTTGATTGTGTTGAGCTTAATATATTAAACACGAACTAAAACATCATTGTTTTAAAACGAGAGCACCCATGAATCGTAACTCAAACTCAACTATGCACGAGTGAATTAAATCCCAAATTATATATTAAAAAATCAAACCAAATACATAACTATACATGATATTTCTCATGATAGTTTTTCAGACAATTCTCCCAGAAGGAGTACAAGTTTAAAGTTTTCTTATTTTCACATTATCTGTGCATGTATCTATCATATTTGGAGGGCAATAAATCAAATATCTTTCATGATATTCCTTTTTCTAAATTCGACATCTTGAAGATAGTTAAATATTATTGCTTCATCAAATTCAACCTTATCCGATCGCTGAAGCCTTCTCAGTTTAATATTATCCGGGCTTGCGAAATAGGTTTAGAGTTTAAACCATCTCCTTCCTAATCTGTAGCCATCTTGACAAGTTTTTATTTGATGTTTGAGTTTAATCCGTTTATTTTATACATTCCATATTTTAAATGAAAGCACTCTCATTTAAAAAAAAATTGAAAAAAATGATATGTGACATTACATTATCCTATCAAGCAGATTGATAGGCTGAAAGCAAAAACCACAGTTTCATCCTGTTGGCCTTGTAGATGAAAATACGAGAATCCAACGTCAACCAAGACAAATAGGTGCCTAATCTTACACCAGCAGATTGGTGAACTGAATTAAGGCACTAGCCATTTTTCACTACATCTACTGACTACTGACATCAGGTAATAAAAAAATATACAGCTCGCTTTCAGCTCTTACTCTAACCCCCTTGCAGCTGGGGAGAAGGTTATCTGAGGCGGGAGGACCTTCGGGTTGCCCTAGCAGGGGGTTGCGAGCAGGGCTGGGAGGGACCGGCGCCATCATCCTCCACCCTTTCTGATTTGGTAGGTCTCTGTCTTTTTCTCGAGGGTCCTGCAGTGGGTTGAGTTTGGGGAAGTTCGGTCTGGGTTGGCTGACTTGGTTCATCCATTTCTTCAAGAGCTTCGGCTTTGGTCATCACGTATGGCCATGGAGTTTGACAGCAGGGGCAAACCTTTTCTGCCTGTACAGGCTGAGTTAGGCATTGAAATATTTGGCAATAATGAAGCTAGTAAAGGTTTGAGCTGGTTTGTACCCTGGTCCGGCCAAACTTCTTCTTTAGGCAGTATTGGTGAATCCGGGCTTTACAATCTGGGTTCCGGCACAGCTCCGCCTGTTTATTAACAAGACAAGATTACGAATCAGTAACATGCATCAACAACATATGTTGACACCGAGCAAGACATTACAGCACTATTCCAGTCAAAATAATGAGAAAGGTATCTTAGATGCAAAAAAAATGTCACTGTTGTCGTACTCTATAGTTTTGTTTGGTTTAGAAAAAGTTCGAGGTAAAGGAAAATGACGGGTAAAATACAATCGATGTGGATTCAATATAATTTTCCACTTGTCTGGTTAGATAAGTAAATGACAAGGAAAGTGTCAAATACTCTTAACTCAACCAAACTTTCATTTTTGTTTTCATTCAAATTTTCTTTCCTTTCAACTGTCACTAAACAAACAAGGAATTCTTTCTATTTTCCCTCTAATTTTCCCAAAACCAAACAAAGACTAACTGATCAACATAAGTTATGTACAAACAATATATATAGCTTGAAGCTTGATGATGACATGTTATCTTCTCATAAATGTATTAAATAAGACTAGAGCGATCAAGGAGATGCATTGGATCATATATTAAACTATAATGTGCACCAACGGAGCCGTTCATTTAAAAAAATGCACTGACATATAAAGCATGTATCAAAGCATCACTGCATAATCTGACTGTAGCCCAGACAGGCATGAAAAGTTTTTTTAAGCCATTCTGTTCATGCTGCTCGCAGATTGAGCAGAGTCTATATGGCTTAACAGAGGTAACATCACTCATCAATCACCCATACCAAAAGGTCACTTGAGCATGGAACTAAGGATTTATCCGGCTATCACAAAACCAATACTGTTCATCAAGAAATGCTTATAAAAGGGGAGCTGTATTATTTCAGAAGCATGAATTAAACTATATACAGAAGAGTAGAAGACATGCAACATCTAAAAATAATAACTACCTTGACACCAGCCTCGTTGCACACCTCACATGGAGGGACGTCATTACCGCGGAACCAACTCCGCAGGTCGAGAAATGACCTGACACCAAGCCCTATGTTACCATCAGAAGTATGGCATAGCCACTTGTCACGAACAAACTCATCCAAGGTTTTCTCTTTCTGAGATATAGAGAAATACTTTAGTGCAGCAGGAACAGCAGCACCCTGTGATTCGGAGTTTGTTGCGGTCATCTGGAGACAGGAAAATCAAGGCTTGTTAGGCACATCCTTGATTAGCATATTGAATGCAATTTCAACCGACGAATTACATGCCTATGGTTAACCCTCGGGAAACTATTTAAACAAACCAAGGAGGAAAAATTCCTAGTTTCATCCTAGCCAATTCAGCAAGCAGTCAAAACTAAAATAGAGCAACAAAGTATGTACAATAGACAATCCAAACCAAATGTGACATAAATACTACATATACTAGCAGAAGCAAGAACTCTCAGCCTAATATACAAGAAAATCTATCCCGTCCGCTAAATCAAGACTACCAGGGGCAACTTACAATGAATAAAGCAAATGACAAGACTATCTAGTAGAGGGTGAGGTGTGATTCCTGAAGATCCCACAACCAAAGTTTGAATCCCCGGGCGATCATGTGTGTGCGTGTAATATTATATTCATATTTTTTTTTTTAAAAAAAAGACCATCTAGTAGCTCATAGCAAGCAAAGTGAAGCGTTAAGCACAAGAGACAACACAAGTGCATAAGAACTACCACCAGTGCCTCCCAGACGTCACAAACCTGACTCTCGAGGCGCAAATTAAGTGCATCGATGCTCGATATACAACCCTGTGCTGTACCATCTTGTGCAATGGCTTCAATCTGTCAATTACAAACACAGCAAAATGTCAAAAGGACCTGCTTGAACACGTCAATGCCATTTTCTCAAGTTCAACCTAATAAACCTGATCCCCGCATCGACATAAAAATCGTTCATCGCAGTCAGCTGCACCTAACTAGATACAGAAAACACAACAGTCAGACTCACAACGCCCTTGTAGAAAGCAATCTGCGGGACGGTGTACTTCGTCCCAAGCTTGGACTGCTCATCAGCCACGTTGTTCACCACGCCGTAGTACACCTCCCCGTCATACTGGTTTCTGCAGCCTCGCAGCTCGAACTGAACGTACGACAGCTCCTTGTTGATCTTCAGCAGCACATCATTGAAAATACGCGGATAATTCACTACAAAAAATAAAAAATTAAATTAAATTGATCAGCCTTCTGAGAAGCATCAAAGCAGCAGCAGCAGGAGGAGTATGAACGAAGCGAAGCGGACCTGGATTCTTCTTAGAGACTCCCTCGAACATGTCGTGGAACTCCTTCTCGGAAGTCGGGCCGCGGGAGAGGAGGGATTGGATGAGCGTGTGGTGCTGCCAGCCCAGCGCCGACATTTTCGTTTGATTCTGAAAACCCTAATTTGCTACGGATATCTGCTTTCCGTCAGTCATCGGTCGACAATTCGAGAACAGTCGCAGAAATGGATTGAGGATGTCCTTTTCGGTGGGAAGTGTTTTCTAGGGCGGGATGGCGATGGGTCGGGTACCCGTTTCAGGCTCGGGTCGGCGGGATGGGTCAGGGTCGGAGTCACATTTCCAGTAACGATGCTAAGTTTGTTCAGCGAATAAATTAGTAAATCTTGTCATCAATTTGATAAATATCATATTTAAAATTAATGATAAAATATATAAATTTAGTAGATATCAGTATAGATTTAATGAAATTTATATATACGTCGGGAAAAATGAATACGGGTGACATTTTGTATATGATAGTTTAGGAATTAGAAAAAAAAATTATTTTTCTGGCGTTATGGGTTATTAGATTCTAATATTTTATGACGTTTGATTATAGGATTTTAAGGTTTCACAATCTCAGATTTGATTATAGGAATTCTAATTTCAAATAGTATTGATTTGGTTTTAGTTCGTAGTTGATTTGCGATAAGTGGGATAATTGTGAAGCAAATAACATACAGTATCATTTTAAAACAAACTGTGATTTATGATCCTCGTTCGCAGTCCAACACAAACCGTAACTAGTGTTCGTAGTTTTCTTTTAACAAACAGTTAACCGTGTATGTGAGTTTCTTTATCGCCATGTCAGGAATCTCCATGCTGGCAGAAAGTGCCGCACTGACCTGCAAGTCAAACGAGGTGTGTGCCACACAGACAAATCATCTTATGTGTTGGTGGTAAGCTTAGACAAATCGTCGATAATGGTGGAGATTTGCTATAAATTTAATAAATTTGAAAATAAAAATACTATGATATTTTTTGGTACAAAAATCAGAGAAAAGGTGTTATTAGAAAAAAATTAAAAATAACTAACACGTTAATAACAGTTCAAATGTTAAACGGGTCATTAAACAAATTAGAACAAACTTGAGGGTCCGATAAGTAATTAAAATCGTAAGTATAAAATACATAGTTATCAAAACCGGACCGGCAGTCAAACCGGTGAGAGCTCTAATTTCCGGTTTACTGGTTGAACCGATGACTCGAACCGGTTCAACCGTTGATCTAATTTCACAGAATTTTTAATATATATATAAGTTGCAACATAAAATAACATAGAAATTGAAATGGTCGGGTGGTAGATGGGCTGTCAAATATGCCCAAGACCAGGGATTGTGCATTTTACACTTAATGTACATTTACTAATTGATTTATTGTATTCTATTTTAATTAAAATAATTTATATAATTATAAGGCACTGAACCGGTTTTCGGTTCGTACGGTCGAACCCAATTTTGACCGATTCTATCCGATTGAACCCGATTGACCATACAGAACGGTTCAATCGATTGAACCAACCGATCCGGTCCGATATTAATAACTGTGATAAAATATTATTACATCAGACCTTACGTTTCCCCTAATCAAAATTCAGCCCCAATTTCCTTCAAATCTCCATCAGTTTCCATCACTTGAAAAACCACTCTAGGTTTTCATCTTCACCACCACATCCAATGGCTGAAGTAGCAAACGCGACGATCGACGGCGTCGACCGCCGTAAGGAAAAGTCCACGGAAGACGACCCCGGCGCCTCATCTCCAATTCACCAGCAGCAGCAGCCGCAGCTGCAGCCGAACCAGGTGTCGAAAAGGCCTGAGGACGGTCGAGAGAGGAGGGACGACAGGGATTCGGACCGACCGGGGAACAGGAGAGCTGGAGGTGGGGAGTATGAGCGGAATAGATCGCCTCCGCCGCCGCCGGTTGGGGGGATGAATAGGGAACGGGAGAGTTCCAAGCGGCGTGCGAGCCCCGGGTCACCTCCGCCGTACAGGAGGCATTCGCCTGGGAGGAGGTCGCCTCCGTCGTATAAAAGGTCGAGGAGGGACGAGGCCGGTGGGTTTGATGGGAGGAGAGGAGGTTTCGGACCAGGTGACAGAAGGTGATACAAAGCTAGGGTTTTATTTTCATTTTCATTTTGTTGATTAATTGAGTTTTAGGTTGTTAATTTTATCTCCAGTTGTGTTGCACTGTGTGAATTTGGCTGCGTAAGACTCAGATTGATGTATGTTTTTGTAGTTCGGTGTTGGCTGGAGTGGCAATTATCAGTAGATTCTAGTGTTATTCTGATGTGTTGGTGTCTTATAGAAAATATAACTGGATCAGAATTATAGAAACTGAACTTGGTTCCTGAAAGTTCTTTTGCAAAACTCACCTCTACATAACTTCAGGAAGGCTGACTAAGATTTGTTGATAGGATATCGCTCTAGCAGATAGTATTTGGAATATGGTGGCTGTCGTTGTCTTTTTAACATTCTGTAAGACTATAACGGTAAATTAACGGCCTAAGTAGCACCGAAACGGAAACAAATATGGAAATGGATATGGGAATCATCAATTTGTACAATTTTAGGATAGGGACACGGCAGAAAAGGCTTATTTGTAGTACTCAATATTCAGTTTATAATAGTGAAAAAGCTGCCTTATACACATTTTCTTCTCGTTTATAATCTTTTTTGTCTCGCTAAGAATGCTTTCAAGCATATTGATCAACATGTAATGTACAAAAAAATCTAACCAAATCGATAGGCAGCGAAGCAACTAGGATGGGATTGATCGGGTAGATAATTATACTAGTCAAATTAGATTAAATTAAGTTTCTATAACTATAGGAGGATTATTTTTCTTAGATTAGAAAAGTTGTAGTATCTTCAAGTATTTAAAGTTCCGGATCAGATACGTATTCAATTCTGCTGAATAACCTCCTTTTGCAGAAGTGAATACATGTGTGTATATTTTTGCTCGAACATGTCTTTACATCTTAATTGTTGCAATATACAACACAGGTTTGGGTATGACCACGGCAGGGGATATGATCGAGACATGGGGGGTAGACTTCAATATGGGGATGACAGGCCTGGACGGTTTATGGGTCGTGGTCCACTGGGTAAGCACTCAACTTTCTGTTTCTATGTTTTTGGACTTGAACATCTGTTGCGTGATTTGATTATTTGGTTATGTTTTAACGTCAAAGTTTATCGGTTACTTCAGGTGCCTTTAATGAAGTTTATAGGTTTTAATTCGCTTTATAGATGGTTTTAGTCTTTCTTAGTTCATGTATGCCTAACTTCAAGACTGATGCTGAGAGAGACAAAAAATAGGAAGTATTCGCCGAAGTTTATAACCATCTCTGAACAGTGTCTCATAAGAATGATCTCTTATTTCACACCACTTTATTTTTTATCTAAAGGATGCCCTCATCAGTATTCATTAGTTATTTCATGTTGATCTAACTGAATATGTCTAACTCGATGCATTTAATCCTTTGAAGATTCAGACATGGCTCGTGGTGGTTACAGGGACGGTAACAGCACTCAAAGGTGAGGCTTCACTCTTCTTTAACTTCGGGTTATCTTCTTTGTATTGCTTATCCCAGTTTTTTCATTTTAGATGTGGACTCAGTTTTTTGTGAGAGTAAGTATTTTTGTTTCTCGCTAATTAAATTGCCCTCTCATTTATTGATAAACGGAAAAAATAATCTGATATAAGATATTTTATTGCTTGACTCTGGTATTGTTCATTTTTTGTTGTATATCTGTAGACTTCTAGCTTATTGAAATTTTTCCTAATGTTATTTTTTATCCAGAGAAGGGCTGATGTCATACAAGCAGTTTATTCAGGAGTTAGAAGATGATATACTCCCCTCTGAAGCTGAACGCAGGTAATGAGTCTGACTGCTGTCATTTCATTAAAAGTGTTATCATCTCAAAATTGAAACTATTTGATTACCAGCAAACTATTGTCTGATTTTTAATTCTCTAGTTTCAGAACTTTATTTGGTTAATGATAGATTAAAGAAAGAAAAAATCCTTCTGCAGATATCAGGAATACAAGTCCGAATACATTGCAACTCAGAAGAGAACATTTTTTGCTGCACATAAAGATGAAGAATGGTGCATATGAATTCTTCTTGTCACCTATTCATTATTTTATTCTGTTGTTTCTTGACGTATCTGAAAGAACCTCCTTACAGGTTAAAAGACAAATATCATCCCGGAAACCTTCTTGCAGTCATAGAAAGGTGCATATACTTGCATTTTCATTATAAAGCTTGTCTACTAGTGCATCCAATTTTTTATTTCTGTAAAATTTCATAATGACCCCATTTACAATTGAAAATCGCGCAGAAGGAATGAACTAGCGCGTAAAATTGCAAAAGATTTTTTACTTGATCTGCAGAGTGGGGCGCTGGACATGTAAGTGAATGCTTATTTTCATGTGTCACGTGATTAGTTTTTAAGTTAATTAACATGAATATGTTTTGAACACAGTGGCCCTGCAGTCAATGCTGCGTCTTTGAACAAATCTGGACAGACCAATGATCCCAATTCTGACATTGAAACAGATGCAGATGGAAATAGAAGGCGGCCTAACAGGGGATCAACCAAAGAAACAGATCTTCTTTCAGCCGCTCCAAAAGCTCATCCAGTGAGCTCTGATCCTAGGCGAGTACAAGTCGACATTGAACAGGCTCAGGCTCTTATACGGAAGCTGGACTCTGAAAAAGGAATAGAGGAGAATATATTAAGAGGAGCCGATACCGGTAAACCAAACAGAGATAAAAGTCATGGTGGATCTGGACCTGTTATTATAATAAGGGGGTTGACCTCTGTCAAGGGACTTGAAGGCATAGAGTTGCTGGACAGTCTTCTTACGTATCTCTGGCGTGTACATGGGGTGGATTATTATGGAATGATTGAAATTAATGAGGCAAAGGGTCTTAGGCATGTTAGAGGGGAGGCAAAGAGTGCTGATGCTTCCAATAATGCAGCTGAGTGGGAAAAGACCCTTGATTCGCATTGGCAAGATAGGTTGCTGGGTCAGGATCCCCTAGAAATCATGACTGCAAAAGATAAGATTGAGGCAGCTGCTGTTGAAGCTTTAGATCCTTATGTTCGCAAAATAAGGGATGAGAAGTATGGTTGGAAGTATGGCTGTGGAGCTAAAGGTTGCACGAAATTATTCCATGCTGCTGAGTTTGTGCACAAGCATTTAAAACTCAAACACCCAGAGCTTGCGACGGATGTGACCACAAAAGTGCGGGAAGAGTTGTACTTCCAGAACTACATGAAGTGCGTTTTACGAAGATCCCGTAATCGTAAACATTGCTAAGTGTATCCATAGTAATTAAGGAAGTTCCTAACCTGTTTCATTATGTTGCAGTGATCCCAATGCGCCCGGTGGGAAACCCGTCATGCAGCAACCATCTGTGGTATGTGTGTAATAAAGCCTGATATTACTTTTAAGTCTTGTCATATTTATCGTTAGTTGGAATTTGGAGTTTGATGAATCTGTTCATTATGGTTTGCACTGGGATTATAATTTTTGCTACTCTGGAATTTTTTATACCAATGTGTGTCTGTGTTCTTATGAGTTTGATCATGGATATATCCTGGTTCACCATCTCGACGTCGTTTTATTGCTTTCAGAGGGATAGGATTCAAAAGCGTAAATTCAACCTGGATAATCGCTTGAAAGATGACAGAGGAAATCGTAGAGGTCGTGATAGCCACATAGGGGGTGACAGATTTGACAGGGGTGAGAATATGCATTCAAATGATGATGGTCCAGATGGAATTCACGATGAACCAATATTTGATGACGGACAAGGCATGCATGGGGGCCCTCCCTTTTCATCTGAAATTGCTCCTCCGTCAGTACTTATGCCTGTTCCGGGTGCTGGGTACGTTACTGACCAAATGCTTTAACTAATTTTGCTATCATTTACAATCTATACACCTCTTCTAAACTTTATTTTACACAGTCCACTGGGGCCATTTGTTCCTGCGCCACCTGATGTAGCCATGAGATTACTTAGGGAGCAGGGAGGACCTCCTCCTTTTGAAGGTGGTGGTAGAAATGGACGACCTGGGCCCCAAGGGGGTGGCCCACTTCTTCTATCTCCAGCATTCCGACAAGATCCTCGTCGACTTAGGAGGTAAGTTAGTTTTAGTCAGCTCTTTTTTTACTTCATCTTTCATGTAACATCCCTTCAGCCCCATAATCCTATGTATGGTTGCCAAATCATATATCAGTCTTTCTGTTGGCAGAACACTTGGGGTGTGTTTGGTTTAGGGAAAATTTGATGGGAAGGAAAATTTGGTGGAAAATTAAGGAAAATTTGTTTAAAATAAATAATGATTTAAGACTTTTTCATCATTTTTTTACCTCAAACCAAACAAGGAAAAATATGATGGATTCCATGGAGGAATTCAATTTTCCACCAAATTTTCCCTAAACCAAACACACCCTTAATATTCGAGACTTCCTGTAGGACCCTATCATATCTGTGAAGCAACCATTCTAAAGCAGTACTTCTAACCCGAAATGATATCCATGCAAATTGTGTGACATCTGATTTGCATATTGGTGCAGTTATAATGATCTGGATGCTCCAGAGGATGAAGTCACAGTGATAGACTACAGGAGCTTGTAGATACATCTCGATACTAGGAAGCTCTCTTGATTTAAATTTTCAAATCCTGTAGTTAACTGGTGCTGCTGTCCTGCTGCTATCCTTGATAACCAGCTCCATGCACCAAACCTGGTAATGCTGATCTGAGCTACACCCTGTTGTCAACTTTCAGCGATACTTGATCGATGGATATCCAATATCCAATGGTTGTGCAGGGCCTCCCATTCCGAACAACCATTGTTTTCCCCCTTTCTTAGATACATCGATTGCTGGTCGCAGGTGTCGACATTTTTCTCTCAAGTGTCAGTTAGAACCTTAATTTATGGGGCTGTGGCTGCATCTATAATTGTTGTGACAATTTTAAGGTATTTGATCTGCATTGTATTAAAATAGCCATCAGTTTGCCACTGGCAACTGAACTACCTAGTGTGAGCCATAACCTGAATTGAAAAATGATGATTAATTAATTCAGTCATTGTCGATATACTAAAGTATATTAGTTAAATAGTTGAAGTATTAAAATGATTCTATTTTGGATTATTTTAAGGGTTTTGTTTTTGACTTGTAGATTTTTAATATTTTTAGGATATTCCAAAATTTCTAGAAATTCTAAATAAATTATAAATATACCGAAAACGGCATGGTATATGTTTTTCCCTTATTTTTAAATATATATATATGTTCATTTCGAGATCCCAAACCGATCTAAACTCATCTTCCTTAGATAAACTTGCCCAACATTTATTATGAGCCCATGAGGAGGCCCAAAATGGAGGCCTTTATCCACACCAAATAAAAATAAATTAATAAATAAAAAATCGAATTCCGTTTTAACGCTGCACGTCTCCCTGTCTACCTGAACCCTAAATAAAACCACAAAAAGTATCTTCAGCAGCACCTTCCGATTTTCTCGCTCCCGGATCCCGAACCACTCGACTCCTCCGTCCGATGGACGTCCTCATCCACAATCCTCTCTTTGCCACCCACGCCGTCTCCGCCGCCGCTGCCATCACATTCGCCACTGCCGCCACGCACCCACTCGACACCGTCAAAACTCTCATCCAGGTCGGATCCGGCGCCGCCAAGCAACTCACCGCCGCGCAGGCGCTGGAGCGGGTCACGTCCAGCTCCGGATTCGCAGGTTTGTACAACGGAATCGGTTGGTCGATTTTAGGTCGAATTTCAGGTTTAGGGTTTAGGTTCGGCGCTTATGAGATTCTGACCGCGTATTGTAAGGATGGTAGAGAGTATAATTATGTGCATGTTTCTGAAGCCTTCTGGGCCGGCGTCGCAGCTGGCGCTGCTGAGTCGGTGCTCACAACTCCTTTCCAGATGATTCAGCTGCGTGCTCAGGTAGCTTCCGCGGCTTCCGCCGCTTCCCACGTTACAAACTCAGCTTCAGTTGCGGTTGAAAATGCGGCCATGGAGCCTGGACGGCTTCTCGTTAAAGGATTGTTGCGTGGATATGCTCCTAACAAGGCGGCGCTGGCGAATTCTGTTAACTTGTTGTCTACATTGCCGTGTAAAAATGTGAACCTGGTCGAAGCGATGCAGGGGTATCCGTGGATGATGTCCGGGTCGGGGCGAGCGCCCCCGGTTTGGCGGGTTAAGCGGGCTTCGGATATAGTGTCGTTGGAGGGATGGGGCGCGTTGTGGAGGGGCATGCGGTCGGGGATCGCTCGAGATTCCATTTTCGGAGGAGTCTTCTTTTCGACGTGGCAGTTGTTTCACAGTGCGATGCTTGAGTGGAAGGCGGTGGGGATGGTTCCCCCACCCCCGCTGGGTGCAGATGTCGGTCCGCTGTCGCCCCTGGCTGTCACTGTGTCGGCTGGAGTTTCTGGCGCGATTGCTGCGGCCGCGTCTCATGGGTTCGACACTGCGAAGAGCCGCGCAGAATGTGTTGTCATTCCTAAGCATGTTGCTTATGAAAGGAAATTGCTCAAGTGGAAGCGGCCGGGGAATCGTTTCGAGAGGTACACCGGGATCCACCCGAGAGATAGGAACCTGCTGGTTCGGGGCATTTCTCTGCGTATGGCTTGCAGCGGGCTTGCGACATTCATGATTGTAGGCGGTTATTTCCTTGCAGTGGATAACATTGTTTCAAGATGATGAACATAACTATACAGGAAGCTAATAAGTTGTCTCTCGTCCGAGGTTCGCCGAATTGGTTCTTCTTCCTGTCTGATCTTCGTTCTGAGAAAGACAGATGATTTTGTGTTTGAAGATTTATTTACATAAATCTGTTGGGAGATACAAATATTTACCTTCATAAAAATATGGCTCCACTACGACTGACTCGAGACTCACAACCTGGGTATATACCTTCATAACTTGTGTATTTTTACACTGCTGTAATAATCTCATGCAGCTGTTATCAGACAAATTTGAGGGACTGAAATCTGAATGCTTCCTGGTGGTTCAGTTCAGCTCGATAAGCCTATCACCAAGGCTCCTGTTATTTCTCATCGACTGCTGACCAAAAATTACTCTATAACCAGCCAGCGAGAGAAATATTGCAGAAGTGGAACTGCTTATCAGACCTGAATACTGACAGTTCTAGCACTTACGGCTGTCTGATGATCAGATCTGGGCCGACTGTCTAACATAGCTATCAGAAAGGTATGTACTCAGGGTTTTTGTTTTTAGAATGAAATCTTTTCAAATTTTAGGATTGTGGACATATAGCTCACTTCAATTTTTACTTGCACATGAGAAAACTCTGAGCTCGATAAATCACTACCATCGGAAACCTGTATTGCAAGCCTATCACATAAATATGCGCTCTCAAGACGTTGGTTGGTTTTGTCATTGCCAGATTCCGAAACTGAAAACTCTACCATGATTCTTGTGTTTAATGGCGCATTTGAGTCACAAGCATCACACCTGTGCTTAAGTTTCGTTTCAAGAACTTCTTACTTCACGTTTGCTCATTAGAATTTCAATGCTGAATGTAGAACCTGTTAGGTTTATAATGCTGCTGTTTTTAGCTAAGAGACCAACAATTTATACACGGCTAGTGCATTTTTAAAGTCACTGGTGTTAGATAATAATTTTTTTTTAGATGGACAACACCCAAAACCGCAACAATCAGAAATTTACTTGTACATCAAATAGATTACAGATAAGAAGAGGATTAGTTGAGAATCTGTTGTAATCTGAACGAACTAATGTACTTATTGTCGGCATCGCTTCAACCACGCCTGGAACTTAAACAACTGAGAGTTACAAGCACTTGAAATTAAGAGCAAACTGAAGATTACTTAACAGTACAGCCTTCAGCCTAGTTGTTTATCTATCAGATAGATTTGGACACAGCCTGCATTTTTTCCATTCAAGTTCTCTTGTTAGTTGGTACCCAGTGGCTAAAACTCTGCCTCTCAACTTCATAAAACAAAATGTAAATTCAAGCAGCCCGGTTGTTAGTGAGAGCTACAAGTAATGACTTATGTATCAGAGTGCGATTCGCCGACATGACAGCTTCAATTAATCTGATTAAGAAAAGTCTGAATAAACAAAGCTAATAGAGTGTGATATGCAGACTTTATTCTAACAGCATCTTTATGTCAACTTTTAGCTTCCAAAACTACACATTAAGCTTCTGTTATCTATTTTGGGGCACTGCTTGTTATTTTAAGCATTCAACAGCTGCCAGCTGCGTTACCACATCAATGAGCTAAAACTGGCTTGTGATCCAGACCTACCACTCAACCCTCAACCTTTGATGGTCATCATTGTCCTCAGCAAGTGTCAGATCTTATATCTGCAACAATGTAAGTGGGACTCAGCTTGTAGGCAATGAAGCTAAATCAAACAAAAATGATGCGACAATGATCTGGGGGGTAGCTGAAAGTAAAGGCCGTGTATGACTTTGCTGAACTTTGTGTCGTGCAGCTCTATTTCATTGTGCAATTTTGATGTAATGAGCTAAGCTATGATTTCCAACACATTGGGAGCGCAACATACGGAATCAAACCAAGAATCAACAACATACATAGTTTGGAGCACGCCCATACAAATAAAACAAGAAAACTACATGCAGAGTTATTGCCATAGGTAACATGTCATTGTTACTCTCCAAAACAAGGAAAAGAGGCCACAGTCCTCATTAGGGGTGTAAGGGTTTTGGGTTGACCCAAAACCCAATCCAAATTAATTCAATTAAAGTGAATTCGGGTTAAGTTATTTTATTTGAGTTGGGTTTTGGGTTGTAATTTTTGGGTTGGATTGGTCTTTGGGTTGTATAATTTGAATTCGGGTTGACCCAAATTGTAAACACAACCCGAATTATAAATATATAAAAATAAAAATAAATATAAGAAAATAAAATTAAAAATTACAAAAATAAAAAATAAAAAAATATTTTTTATTTTTAAAAAATTTAAAAAATATTTTAAAAATATTTTAATTCCTTTTTTTATTTTTTTGGATTTTTTTAATTTTTTAAAATTCTTTATTAATAAAAATAAATGGATTGATTCAAATTCAACCCGAATTAAGAGTTTTGAATTTGGGTTGAGTCTGAGTTGAGTTATTCTATTATAAATGAATTTGAGTTTTGAGAAACCCACCCAAATTCAAGTTTTGACCCATATTTACACCCCTTATTCCTGATGATGTTATTGGCCACATTGGCTAGCACTTCTTAATTTCAGATGAGAACTTTTAAGTTTCACAGGCCACACGGAATGTTGTTTGAATTGGTCCTTGAGACCCATGAGGTACTACTGTCCGTCATGACTCATGACTTTACACAGCAAATGTCCTTCAGAAGAGATAGATAAGGTTGATTGCCCAGTTCCACGCCTTGCGTATAACTCTATTAATAGTCAAATTTATCAATATCAAAATTATTCATATATGCATTCAAAAGTGGTAGCTCAGCTTCAAACAGATGCTTAACCTTTTACATTTATTTGAAGTTCATACACCACAACTAACCAAACAAAACACTGGATAGAATGCAAACCACCAGAAGCAAGCACTGCTGGGTTCATTACATGAGTGCGAGAACCAAATAAAGCAGTCGAGCGCATACCTGGAATATTGAAGGAAGAAATTGCTGTTCCCTTTAAACCTTCAGAAATATTACCGGGTTTCACACGGTGGAAAATGACAGAGGACTTGGGACCAATTTATTAGGTGAACGGATAACTCTTCCATAAAATTAAATCTCTATAACAAAGGACCTGTCTTCAGGGCATAATCTAAATCTGCTATCAGATCTTCCACATCCTCTATTCCAACTGAGATGCGAACCAAATCTTCAGTCAAACCCCTAGACTCCCGAACAGCAGCAGGTATACTAGCATGAGACATGAAGCACGGAAGGCTGATAAGCGACTTGACACTCCCAAAACTAACTGTTATACTAAAATATTTCACGCTTTCAACGACATGCTTTGAGAGTGCCAGTGATCCTGTCAGAAAGCTAAGCACAGACCCCCCGCCGCTCGCCTGGGTAAAATGCAGTGCGTGTCCCGGGTGGGTTGGAAGGCCGGCATAATTAACTTTCTTCACTCTCGGATGAGAGGATAAAAATTCGGCGATTTTTTGTGCACTCTCCTGTTGAGCTTTAACACGCAACACCATGGTCTTTATTCCACGTCTAACCAGCCAACAATCATACGGGGCTAATCCTGAGCCTTCTGCATTTTGTAAGAAGTACAATTCTTTCGCCAATTTTTCACCTTTCACAGCAAGCACGCCGGCCATCACATCACTATGCCCGTTAATAAACTTTGTCGCAGAATGCACCACAATATCAGCCCCGAGCTCCAACGGCCGCGACAGCACCGGAGACATAATGCTATTATCCACCAACACTAGCGCACCATGCTTCCTCGCCAGCTCAGCAATCTTCCTCACATCACAAATCTGCATCCTCGGGTTTGTCGGACTCTCCAGCCACACCAACCTCGTCTTTACCCCAATGGCCTCCTCCACCTGATCCAAATCCGCCATATTCACCCTCTTCACTACCACTCCACCTTTCGGCACCACCTGCGAAAGCAACCTGTCCGACCCGCCATACAAATCATCTCCAGCCACGATCTCCTCTCCAGCCCCAACCAGCCGCGTCACCGCAGTCAACGCCGCCATTCCGCTAGTGAAGCAGAAAGCCCTGTCAGCCACATCCAACTTCGCCAACAAACTCTCCAAATCATGCCGCGTCGGATTCCCACTCCTGGTGTAATCATACGGACCATTTTCAGTAGCTGACGGCTGCTTGAACGTCGCCGTCTGGTACAGCGGCGTGCTGACCGCGTCATACGGATCAAACTCGTTGTCGAAATTCATCAACAGAGTCGACACGCTCGGCTGCGGCCGCTTCAAGTTTGAATCCGCTACTCCGTCTCCAGATCCAGCCACGAACCGAACAACTTCTGGCGCAACTCGATCGACCTCTGCAGCAGCTGATGTGTCCATTTGTATGGAGCAGCAGTTGATCGACCTAGCTAGTTTCATGCAACTGTATCTGGCGGCGGGGTGAGTTAGGGTTGGAGCGAATACCTGGGATTTGCGATCGACGGCGGCGATCCGGGACTTGAAATCGATCGGGAGGGAGCAAGTCATCGTCGGAGGAGGGCGCGGAGAAAGTGGTGGCGGACCGGAGAAGACGAGGGAGAAAGGAAGTGAGGATTTGGTTAGGGCTTTGGGGGTGGATGGATTGGTGAAACTGCTTTTCGATTGGACCACTTAATATACATGTATAGAGGAGGCGTCATGCCCTAGAATATCTCTATAACTAACTTCCTATCCCTGTGACTAGCACTCAATCTAATCCAATAGCTAAAGAATCGGACATGTACAACTATCAATGTTCTAAAATGCGCAAAATGATTTTAGACGGTAAAAACTAATTAGATAGTTAATCGAAATTATATATATATATATTAGTAATAAATTTATTAATTAATTTTAAACATATATGTTTAAAAATTATTTTTAAAAAAATAAATAAATAATGAACAATTAATCGGCTACCGTTTCAACACCGCCTAGCGATTAATCGGCGATTAATCTACTGAAATGGGGATTTTTAGAACACTGAGAACTATGCAACATTCATTAAGATTGTGTTTGGTTTAGGAAAAATTTGATGGAAAATTTGAAGGATCTTTGTTTGGTTTAGAGAAAATTAGGGATAGAAAATTAATTTTTCTTAAATTAAAAAATGTTTTATTATTTTCTATAAAATTTTCTACCTCAAACCAAACAAGAATAAAATAAGATGAATTTTTTTTTAGGGAATCATTTTTCCTCCAATTTGTTTTTTTCTATAATTTTTCTCAAACCAAACAAAGCCTAAACAGAAGGAATGGAAACCATTCCTCTTCAAAATCTTACTAAGCAACACAAAAAGCATAGGCCTGCCATTTTTTTTGGAATTATTGAAATCGAACCGAGAATCAAACCGATCATACCTCCAATTTTCGGTTTATTGGTTCGATCAGTAGATTTGATTTGTTTGACCATTATGAATAATGTTCCTGTATTAGATAATTAATTTCTAATGAATAATTTCAACAATTAAATAAACGTAGTAAAACCATGCAAAACAAGTCTGGAAATGGAAAGGTTACTGATTCGGAACCTCAATTAGCCTCATTTTTAGTATAAATTGATATTAAATTATTATTATTATAATAAATTAATTATTAGTCATTGACAATGACATAATGATTACAAATTAATTTGTGATTAGTTGAGTATAAAAGCGGTTCGGTTTGAACAATTACATGCTGCCTGGACATTAGTCGGTTCTGGAACTGCGCTGTCTGTGATCACTTGTTTCAACTTTCGAGTTCCAGCCCTCAGCCCATTTGTTGGATATTCAAAATCCCTTCACACATGACTCAAAGTGGCCCTCTCCATCATCCCAAACCCACCTTGTGTGATACAGGTGCCGCAATGTATCCGTCATTAACTTTGGATGCTCGATCAAAGAATATAACCGATTTTGTTTTACAAAGTCTGCAGCCCTGACGCAACAATCTGTGCTAATCTGTCTTTTGATGCTATAAGGTCGTGCCTCGTGGTAATCTTCTCCATTGAAGACCTTTCCTGTAAGGTGTGCACAAATCCAAAGTTCAGAATTCCTTCCTGGCTGTAAATGACATGGCTCACCATAAGTAACTATGCAAGTATATACATACTATAGGTGAAAAAAGATACATAAAGCCGAATACGAAAAAATTGTACAGAGGTAACTGAACCTATTACTCTCTAATGCATAACTAAGTTATATATTAATCATACGCAAGCTCCCATTACATAAAACTCACAAAAACTTCTCGAATGTATTTATTATTCCTTGTGACCATATAACAACTAATTCAAAAAAACTGATGGAGATGCAGCCAACTGAAAGAATTCCCAAAAATTTTACTGTTATAAGTGAGCAGCAAAACCCTGTAAGAAAGTGTGTTCTCTTAAGACCCAAATGTGCGCCTGCCCGACAGTGACATCATACCAAGTGTATCAAATGTCTATCCTGACATAAAAATGATTCAGCTTAACACACCTCAATATCATTGACATCTCTCATAAAATAACAGTTGACAGCATTCCTTGATTAATATAAGCAGAATGTGTTAGTCATATATTTCCCAACTATGAACAGCTTCCTTTTACACCAAAATAATATATGATGAATAGCTTACATTTAAAAGGATGATTGAGTCAAACGCATCAGGGACCAGGTCATCCGATGACCAACATGTTAGTCATACATGCCATGTTCCTGCGGTAGAAGTAATCACGAATTAGATAGAAAATATAAATTGTAGGACTAGCTAGCACTCAACTGATGAAGCTCAATATCCTCCTGAATACACAAGCCAATAGCTCCTACAAAATATTAATCAGCTTTAAGCTTATGAAGTCTTAAAGTTCACCATAAGAATCAAACAAAGCCGTTGGCAGGACCCTAGACATATAGAGGCACCAAAGAATTCAACTAGAACCCATTAGCCAACTTATCATAACTAATCAAAGCTATTGGCTAAAACTCGTCGAAAAACTCTTGATGGGGTGAGCGGAGAGCCTCTTGAAATTAAGAATAGGGATACTACTACTCAAGTTATAATATATATATTTTTCAACATCTATTGGCAACCTGTATCTGTTACAATCGCAAATCAGATACCCGAGCAACTGTGGAATGATACTTAAGTTTAAGGAGCTCTCTCACCCAGTAGGCTAGTCTTTTATTTTTTTAATTCTGAGCGACAACATGAAAAATAATCATGCTCTTCTGCATAGGTACTGCATACTTACAAATATTGTGTTGCAGACGGTTTGCGCCATGACAAGCCTATCTTGGGTATGCAACTTACTCTTCATGGCTTTCTTTTTCCTCGCATATACTTCCAGATCACGAACTCGGCCACATTTATGAAGACCAGCCAAAATCAGATTGTATGTGCCCAATGTTGAAGGTATTCCTTTATTTAGCATCTCCTCGTGAATTTTGATTCCTTTATCAATATTACCACAGAATACATATGATGCAATCAACGCAGAGAAAGTGACCGAATCTTTTTCATCTTCAGGCAATAACTGGAAAACTTTCGCTGCAGCAAGAGACCTTCTGGCATAACCAAATCTATAAATCAATAGGGCAGCTTGATGTGTACCAAGAGGGTGTCCACCCTTAATCATCTCTTCAACAATGACACTGACCTCATCTAATGAGTTATCCCTGATCAGAGTGCCAATCAGAGTGAGATAAGTTGGTCTTTCAATGCTGATCTTCATTAATAAACAGTAACGAACTGCCAACATAGCTCCACTAATGCGAGAATGTCGGCAGTTCAAGTCAATTATGTTTGCCAAACTTTCTGAGTCCAGTTGTACTTCAGATTTCATCGTATCGGAGAGTATGGAGTCAAGAGCAGCTACATTCTCTTTTATCAGAAACATGTCTATCAGTCCTCTATCTACAGTGAGATGCGCATCGCTCCCTGTAGATTTTACTTCTTCCTCCCTAATGTAGTCATGAGAGATATGGCCATTGACCTCCCTAAGGAGACGATCAATCTCACCAGCACTCTTAAAGCTTTCAAGAGCCTCCACATAAACTGGGTGGCGAAGCACAAGGGAGTTTGTTTTCATGTAGTGCAAAATATGGGTTGCTACCTGTATCTCCCCGGCTAAGCTACATTTATGAATCAGAATGTTGCAAGTAGCTTTATCAGGCTGAACCCCAGCTTCTTGCATTTTGTTGAAAACTTCAAGCAGTGATTTGTATTTCCCTATACCAGTTAAAAACTGAATGTCAGTCATTAAACCTGCCAACAGCTTATCTTACTCCCTCATAGAAAGCAGGAAACCACGTCAAAATGAAACAAATTCATGCAATCATTTACAGAAAGGACATCAGCTGAAATGTGTTCATGTATCATAGTAAAACAAACAAGGCATTTATTATTAAATTAGAGATACGAAAAGAACTGCTGCTCCTCTCGTGGGCAACAGCCAGCGAGACTCTGACAGACACCATGAAGAGTAAAAGCCTGCCTATTGGACCCGTACCAGTGTCAGCGAGATGCTCCATCAGAACAGTATACGTGAAGCAATTTGGAGAGCATCCAGATTGAAGCATCTCCTTAAAAATCTCAGTTGCCTCCTTCAACCTACCATGATCAAACAGAACTTTCATATAAGCGGTATAGGAAACGACAGTTGGGCGACAACCAGCAGCCCTCATCTTCTTCCATACAGCAACAGACCCCTCGATATCCCCATCATGGGAAAGCCAATGCAGTACAGAAGTATACGTAACTGCGTCAATTTTAATACCCTTCTCCTGCATCTGCTGGAACAGAAAATTCATCGACGAGATTCTCCTAGCTTCCCCAAAAATATCCAACATGGTAGTATATGTATACTGATCATGCTTAAACCCTTTTAGCCTGGCAGTCCAGCAGAAAAACAGCCAGGCCTTCTCCATGGGAGGGTGGGTTTTGAGTACCTGGTTGATAGTGTAAGAATCCCATTTAATGGACAGATTCCGGAGCTGCTCCTCGGCTGAATCCCAGGGTGAGTATCTCAATATGTTTGAGATGTTTCTGACAACATCCCTTGCGTAAACCCTAGGCGCTGGATCGTTTTCCGGTCTCTTGAATTTCGCAAAGGGGCTTTTCCTGGGCCTGTTCCGCGCGAGGGCGTGCTGAGCCCTAATCGTGGTGATGCTGCCGCTGCCGATCAGACGGCGGAGACTATAACGAAGGAAACGAAATTGAAACCGGACATAAATGGCCATGACTGAAACCTAATCGGGAGGAAATGCGACTCAGAAAATGCTACGCTGATGCTGCTGCTGCTGCTGAGAGGTTGAAGCTACGATAACATTATTACCTCCTGCTGCAACTACTCCAGCTGGGGATGGTGATGATGCATCCATTTCTATAGAGCGGCAGTTGCTTGCCCTAGCTAAATTCTTGCGACTGCATCTGGCGGCGGAATGGGTTGGAGTCGGAGCGACCGCCTCCGATTTGGGTTCGATGGTGAAGATTTGGGTTTTGTAATCCATTGTGAGGGAGCAAGTCATCGTCTGGGAGAAATCGATTGGGAAGTGCTGGAGGGGGAAGCAGGGAGTTAGGGCTCAGTATGCAAACGACACCGTTGATAAGGTTTTACAGATAAGACTTTACGTCTCTCTGGAATATCAAAATTGTAAAAAAAATAAATGTATTTGGCGTATTAATTCTGTATTTCATTAAAAATTAATGGGTTTGTTAGGTTTGTATACTATACAGAACATATTTAAAAGGGAAAAATCTTAAAGAAATTCTGAATTATCATCACTTAATAAATTGCGAGCAGAACTATTATAGTTTTTTTTAAAAAAGGTGCGATAAAAAAATACTATTGATTTTTTAAAATAAAATGTATCGTTACACGCATAAACTAATACTATCACAATTTAGATTTGTGTGTGAAATTACATCATTTGTTATCAAAATAAATAATAATATTTTACGCACTTAACAAAACAACGTCTTTTCCTATTCACTAGTTCATGATCCTCAACAAATTTAATAAGATCTATTTTATTTAAGAAATCAAATAAATTGATCTTAAGCAATATTCGAAATCAGTCCAAATTTTTTTCATCACACCCTTTTTAAAATTATAATAATTCGGACTATAATTAGATAAGTGATGATGGTTCATAGTCCGTTTTAGATCTTTTTCCCCAAGAGGTGTTAAACCTGTTTAAGTAATTTTTAGGTTATTTATATATTTAAACATATGTCTTTATAATTAAACATCAAATATATTATTAAATTCAACTAACTCAAATATTATTAAATTAATTTCTATTTTTAATTTTGCTCTACTTCCTTTCTGTCACCTTTTAACAAAGAGAAACCTAAGCGATAAAATAATTATACAAAGCAACGCGAAAATGATATTTTTTTTAAAAAAAAATATTATTAATGATGAAGTATGCCTCCATTATCTATTAGTAGAAATTTAAAATTAAATTGAGTGTATAAAGAAATATTAATACATCAAATTCAATAGATATGCAATTCAAAGTGTTTTTAAAACTTTTGTATATATATAAAACGTGAAGAAAGAATTTATTAAGAATATGATAAAAAATTAATTTTTAAAGATAAATGACAAGATTAAATTTATATTGAAATTGGTAAATAATAAATAAATATTAAATAACTGACAATTGAAAAACAGACAATGTAGCGGGTAAATAAGCTATAACTCGATTTGTTTGCAACATAGTGATACATGACATCAAGTAGCCTTCAGTCTCACTACAGCAGATTCTGAAATATTCCAATCTCAACACAGTTAGGCTGTGTTCGGTTTAGGGAAAATTGTGAGGAAAGAAATATTTGATAGAAAGTAAAATCTTCTATGGATTTCAACTTATTTTTCTTTGGTTGGTTTAGACTTTAGAATGAAAAATTTGAAGGAAAGTTTCAAAACTCCTTTTAATTTACATTAAAATTCCTTCTAAATTTTCACATAATTTTCTTTCCCTCATATTTTCCATCTAAACCAAATATTGAATTTTACTAATTTTCCTCCACATTTTCCCCCTAAATTTTCCCTAAACCAAAAACAGCCTTAAGAAACCATAACATGATTTACTCCAAACAGTTCAGGCAAAAGTGAAAGCAACTAGAAATAATAAAGTGCTGCCGGAAATAACATGGAGCTGAAGACCTTCACCGCAGAGAGCAGACTCCATTTGAGCTAATGGGTGACTGAGTGAGTCTTTCGTTTTGTGAAACAGCAAAGCATCAGGCTCGTAAAGAACATGCGCAAACACGTTGAATATCAGGCTGCTTTGCTGTTTCACAAAATAAAAACACACTCAAAATACAGTAAACTTTAAAGGGAGTCTTCGCTTTGTCAAGCTAACTTCCAGTTGAACTTGTAGGATATGATATGCGAACTTGCAAATAGGAGTAGCACAAAACTAAGCTGCATTATACACTGAAATAGCATATAGCCTTGACAATCTCAGAACACCCTGTGACATATTTCTAAGAAACTCAATCTATAAAATATCAACAAATTAAGCAAGACACACCCAAAAGACTTCAAACACCAGCCAGTCGGGATTTTGGGAGGATCAATCACTGAGACGTCAAACACCATGAGGATAAATCAAGAATAATATAACAACTAGCTAGCAATCATCTACACACATGCCATATGGTTCTAGCTCAACCTGCCAATCCTAGGATTCTAGAAACATAAATCAAGAATGTCGGAATGATCGGGGGTAAGAACCAGGACTGTTACAGAAACTGGTTCAACGTGTCCACCCGATCAAATTCAGATCTTTGTTATGCGCCTCCGTCTGAACTGAGTGGCTTGGAGCACAAGGCTACACCAGCCAGTTATTCAAGAGGCAAATCCTCAACCCAGAATCAAATTACATGCAGGAAAATTTAAATAAATAAATAAACAAGTCAAAAATGTCAAAAGACTTCGCTAATGGCAATCAGTCAGAGAGACAGAATGCAGGAATGCAAAATCTCGGGTTTAATCTGAGCCTCGTAACTAAGCCTGATATGAAACATTCAAGAAACATGCACATAAAAACACGTAAAGCTTCTCGATTCATAAAGCTACTCACAGAGGCACGCATCAAGATGGAATTACAAATTAGACTGAAAATCAACTGGAGAATCTGAGGATTGCAGGCGGCATGGTAGATGAAGGTGTTGTTAGGGTTTGAATAGTTGGAATAGTTCGCTCCGGATAAATAGGGTTCGTACATCTTCGGCCCATTACAAGCCCAATAATTTTTGCTGATTAGGGTTTGTGGAAAAAACTAGAAACTGTAACAAATAGTTACCAAAACCGGTAAGTTGAATCGATCAGCTTTGGTTCTCGATTTTCTTATTGAATTATCGGTTCAAACTGGTTTAACTGTGATTCTTTTTATTTTATGATGTAAATACTTAATTTTGAAACCTTTACAATTAAAAAATAGCCTAAAGATTGAGAATACAATAATTATAAAATTGGTCTAGGTTCGGACCTGCTACATTCATTTCTACAAATTAATGGATAATGAAGTTAAAATTAGTAAATAACCGGTCATCATATAATCAGACCGGTTCAAGCAGTTTTTTATTGAACCAGCTGATTTGGTCCGATTCAACTTGGTTCAATTTACAATAGGTTAAGTATGTTTGACTCGAATCGGAACCTGCTCCGGTTCTCAGTTTACTGATCGAACCGATCGATCGGTTCGGTTTTAATAACTATGGTGTCATTCTTCATTGGGTTTAATTTGATGCGGAAAGTTAAAAGGGAATAATATAGAAATTCAGCCAACAAAATGGTGGTCTATTAGCTTGGGTGTTGGTCTTCCATTTCAATTTAATGAATTCAAATCTTGATGACTGAATATGTTGGTTGTGTTTTATTTCACTCTCTGATATAGATGGTTTAATAATATATTTTTTATCTCTCATGACATCTTTATAGTGATTGATTTGTATGAACAAATTGTAGTGCAATCAAATATCTATATATATAATAGATCAGCGTCTGTTCGTCTGTCCGTACGACACACCCCACCTCCAACCACGCCCAGTCCCAGTCCCACTCCCTGCCACCTGCCTCCAATCACGCTCAGTCCCTTCAACCGCTCTCCCCTGTCCACCTCACCACACCTCGCAATCCCGATCGGTGGAGAGAGGCGACGGCTACCTGTCGAAATGACGGTACCAACACTTGTTTATAATAAAAAAAACTAGATATTTAGTTGCAATCTACACGTTTTATAGGTTTTATATACGGGTGACTGTATAATCAACTGATGGTAGACTTTTTTTTTT